>JAECUM010004620.1:0-87498 GCA_016617855.1 Megalonaias nervosa | reverse complement strand
TGTTATATTATTACGAGTTTTGTGTTTTAGCATACACTGTGAATCTATTATTGGTTTCCTGTACATTATATATATTACATCTGGTAAAGAAAACAAGAATATATTGTTTACTTGCATTCACACCCATTAAGTTGCTATATCATCTTATAGTACATCTAGTTAACAAGGAATATTCTCTGTTGCTGTAACAACACTTCAATACAAGATGTGAAATAGACGGGTAAGAATGTCAAACAAGGACCAAAATGAGTTTCCATTATACAAATATTGTTTGATTTGTTTAAAAAAGTTTGTTTGTAAAGATGTCAGCGTATAAAACGCTGAAAGTGTTGACATGAGTTGCAAGATGGATATTTCTCATAACAAGTTTTATGAGCGTTATTTAGCCGTAACTGTTGTACACTATCTTCATTTACAGGTTGAAGTTGTCATCTGTTATACTGAATATTTCTTACACTGTAAAATTCTTTGAAATGGTTCAGTCTGTTGTAAATGATCTAGTTGTTATAATTTCTCTAAGAGAGCTGATGGAATATTAGTTAAGGTATTAAATGATTTGCAACACCAGTGGGGCTATGCAGTTGCTACAGTACCATAAGAAATCAATACAGTACAATATTACAATTCAACTGTTAACATAATTTTTCTTTCAGTCATTTTTATTCTCAACTGTATTACAAATATAGGTCTTGCCTAAAATTCCCGTGAACTTGATTTCTAACTTTCCTTTAAACAGCAGCATAGTTTATTCAGTATGTTCATTTCAAACAAAGTATTAGATAAATTCCTGAGTGGTATATAAACAAGTTGTTAGTTATCTGTGTAAATCAAAATGAATTTATTTTAAAAAATTGTTTCCAAAAATTTAACCAATATAAAAGTTTGAAAAGTTTGTAGTCATTGTAATAATTAGGAAAGATAGAAAAATCATATTAACAGTTATTAATACAATTTATACAATATACTACATGTGTCTAGAAAATATTTTATAAGATTTAACTTCACCACCTATCTTAAAATTAAGTTGAAACTGTGATGGAGATGAGGAAAAACCCTAATTACTTTGTTCTTTAATTTTGCTAACTTTGCCAATAGTTTCAGAAACCTGACACATCTTTAGGTCTCTCATCTAATATATAAAATACGTTATTGTCAAAAACCCTTGTTACAAATTTATTTGTTGTCTTATTATTCACGTAGCTTTCCTTGCAAAAGGAATTTAAAAAATGTCTCTATTAATATCCTTCATTATACAAAGGCACTAATGGAACTGATACAAAATCACTTACTTACCTACTTACTTACTTACTTACTTACTTACTTATTTACTTATCATCAATTTCCGATGTGTGCAACAATTTGGCCATGTACGTGGAGTTACAAAAACCAGCCGCTCGGTCTGTTTATATAGCTTGACACGGTCACACAATTTCTTGAGAAAGAACGCAACAACTCGGATTCCGAATTGCTGAGTTATTCCAAGTTAGAGCCCAACGACAACAACGTAACCTAGTGACAGTCGTAGAATTGTGTGATTTACCGTTACACTTCCCAGCGAGCGAATTAACCATAACTTAAGTTTATTGGGGTCCTTTTATGATTAAATGGAGATAACAAGAAAACGTAATACCGTTGGATGAAAGTGAAAAATCTTAATTATCGTGTCCTTTAATTTTGCTATCTTTGCCAAGAAATAGTTTCAGAAAACTGACACATATTTAGGTCCCCCATCTAATATATAAAATACATTATTGTCAAAAACCCTTCTCACAAATTTATTTGTTGTCTTATTATTCACGTATCTTTCCCCACAAAAGGAATTTAACAAATGTCTCTGTTAACATGCTCCATTATACAAAGACACAAATGGAACTGATACAAAATCACGCACTTACTTACTCACTTATCTTCAATTTTCGACGTGTGCGACAATTTGGCCATGTAATTCGAATTACAAAACCAGCCGCTCGGTCTGTTTATATCGCTGAACACGGTCACGCAATTTCTTGAGAAAAAGCGCAACAACTCGGGATTCCGAATTGTTGCGTTATTCCAAGTTGGAGCCCAACAGTCAGGAATCGGGTCACAATTAGTATTTCCAGTTCACTACCCACGAATGTAGTTCTAGTCTATTTTTAGAACATTTTTTCCTCTCTCATTTTGGTGATGATGGAAGAGTTATATTTATGCATTTTTGGTAGGGATTTAAAGGTAATTTTTTATTCGTGAGAATAAAAAACTTGTGGTGTGCTTGTCTGTGTTTATTTCAGCAACAGTGCACAGTGAGTACTAAGGCCTTGGTGATGATCCGGAGGTGAAATCTGTGTTCCACTGCATGTTGCCTTGTTTACAGTCCAGCCTCTCCAAAAAATGCCGGCGAACCTTTGACAAGAACTTCACCATGAAGTCATCTTTGAAGGAGTTTTAGATTAACATATGATTTGTATTGAATTTCACACAGTGGAAAGGTCAGTACTGAGAAACAAATGTAGAGAACATATAATAAAATTAATTGTGTTCTGTGTCCAGCTAATTATCGAGTGAAGATAGGGTTTTTTCCCTTTGCGGTAATCGCCAATAGAAAGAAATCTACCTGTCTTAACGCGGATAAAGCAAGAATGGTGACATATTTAAGGAAAAAAAAACCAAACAGCAACAACAACCCCCACCCGCCTTTGTTAAAAGCATCTTAAAAAATTATAGCAGAAAAGTCATTCTTTTTAATATGAAGTACTCAATATGATTATACGTTCTTCCTTAATAAAGCTACAAGTTTACTCACTCTTAACTAAAGACCTTGCACACACACACACACACACACACACACACACACACACATATTTGTATTCATGCACGTGTGAGGACCATGACATATGACTACATTTCGAGGACCATAAGAAGGAATGAAAGTATAGGTTAGAAATTTGAAAGTAAGCTTAACTGCAACCCAGACCACATCTGTATCACTTCCTTATTGCCGTATTGTTCTTTAAACATTATGAGGACTACTCTTACTTTACCATCTTTGTGAGGACGTCATTGTGAGGACTAATTACACACAATCAAATACTACCATCAACTTGAGAACCTGAATATTTTGTTTGCTCTTATTGCGCCTGTCCTGCAAAAACATGAGAAGATATTTATTTAAAAGCTCAGGAATTAATTTATCTGCAATTAAACCTAATGACAGACAGATACGTGAGCTTAAATGTTCAAATCTCTTAAAAATATAAGTTTAAGTTATTTTGCCGAAAACAACAACGCAGGCACTGTTTTGCAACTTCGTGACCTCTTTTATTGACACAATCAAAAATTACCATCAAGTAGTCAAATGAGAACTATCATTACAACAAAAATATGAATCAAGACTAGACAGTGCACAATTAAAACTTAAGAATATCAAACATATCTTTATTGTCAATTCATCTATTAAAATAAAAATAAGATTTTTAAAAAATTTAGGTTGACACCAAAGCATCACAAATGTCATAAGTCAGTTTGCCCATGGCAAATTCACTGACACTCAAGTTGCCTTTGGGATATCTGCACTTGACACATTGTATGACAATTTATCACAACTAAAGTTTAAACATTAGGCAGAGTAAAACAGGAAGTTAAGGAAATTGCGTTACATTCGTTTTACAGTTAATTTTGTTCCCCATTTTTCTTTGTTTATGCCTTAAAACCATATGCCCATAACTCAAGTTATCAAAAACGTGTGTAAATAGTAAACGAAGATAAATATGTACGCGAGAAAGGAAGGGTTAGAATGCAGATATATGCATGCGTATATACATAGATAAATATATTATGGCTTTGAAATAGCTAGAACTGAGAAAGAGAGTATAGAGAGAAGGGGAGGGGGTAGGTAAAATACATTGAACTGAAACAATTAAATATTTTCCTTTGAAATGGTTCATTTGATTTGCTTTTGGAAACGTTGTTAAGTTCACTTTTCTACGCCTGGATATGCTACCAGATCAATATGTGCAGTAATGAAAGCTAGACTTTATGGAATAGTTTTTTTTTCTCATAAACTAAATGATTTGAGAACACTGACCTTTGCTTAACAATAATCATCTAGTCACCTTGAAGTCAACCACATGCATTTAAACTATCTCTGACTAGCTGACTTTTGAAAAGGAGTTTAGAACACTTATTTTTATTCGTTTACTTCTTTTCCAAACAATAAATAGTTATCAGCCTTCTCTAATTTTCATGTAAACAATCAGACAATAGATTGGGTTGCTAGTGTTTAGGTCGATTGATTAGGCATTTAAAGAAATAGAAATGGCTATAATCATTATGGATAAGTGCTTTATTAAGCATGTCTGTAAAATAAATCTCACACGAGTTACAATATTAAGATATACATGTATTACCTAATTACCTTCAAATCGGCGACATGCATCAAAATAATCTTTGAGAAGCCGATTGTTTAGAGTCTGGAAGCTCAGCATATAATGCAGCCCAAAAACTTTCCATGGCTCCGTTGGCTGCATTAATATATATATATATATATATATAGTATGTACGCTGTATCAATGATACAGAGATGTATAACTTTTTCATTAAAGAAAAAGTGGCTTGCCGAATTATGCAGATTACACACACACATCACAGTACATGTCGTATAATGTCGACAGGGTACGCAAACTTTCTGTCTTTGATTATACAAATCATAACGCAACTGCACACATACCGTTACAATGAACCATATTCTTGTAGGTTACTTGGTCTAAGTTCGATTTCAAGGTTTTCATCCAGCCCAAGTTCTTTTTCTCTCTAACCCGAGGTTTCTGAGTATTTTGACCCTTATGTATGAGAGGGGAGGGGAAACGGAAAGTAGAGAGGATTGCGATGAAATTGTGTACCATATTAAATTCATTTAGAAAACGGGGATTCTTAATAATTTTTATCGTTATTTTTACGTCACTATTGATTAATGAGTGGACAGCACATAGTTGCAAGGGCGCAGTTGCAAGAATGTTTATATATGAGAATTAGTGCGTCATGGGCGGATCACAATTTGATATACCAACAGTATTGGTATATCAAATTGCTTTATACCAACACTTTAAAAGTCACGATATTTTTAATTTTATATATATATAACTGACCAGTTAAAATATAAATATATAGTACCTGTTGTCAAAATTTTATTTAAATATTCGTGTTATGTCACGGATTACAAAATGGAAATTATGCGCTCTAACAGGATAGAAACTGTGGACCATTAAGTGAAAGAAGACTGCGATATATGTAATCATACATAAAGGTGATGATATGTGTACTTTGAGGAGATCGCAAAGTAGACAATTGCAGAACAAAAAGATTTATGAACTGTACTCAACCTCTCTTAATTTTTTCGCCTTGCTCGATGGATAATGCCCGGGACTAATGCGAACTTCTTCATGGCATCAGGCAAGTAGATTTTGAAAGCCCTAATAATAATAATACGAGGGTCTATTATTCTGCATCAAATTGAGGACTTGTACTGGTAACTGATGACGAGATTTACAAATATAACCATTGTACTAGATGGGTGAGGGGGAGAGCATAAAATCAGATTCAGTTATTTTGTATTCCTACCTTTTGAACATCTGACATCATCAATATTCAATTGTTTACATGTAATAAATTGCACTGAAACAGTTTTAGATCACATATCGTAACAAGTTCAAGATCCCTCCTCCAAGAAGATCAAACTAATAGGACCAAAGCAACACTGTTGTGTCCATATCAGACATCAGATCAGCACCATTTTTGTTTAGAGTGATGCATTGTTACAGTGGTATTTTGCAATAAAAGCAAAACTGGTGGTGGTTTGTCCTTGTACATATTATACAGGTGGTACAATGCAAAGATTTTTTCTCTTAATGTAAATGTCGGAAGTAGCCTCTAGATACCGCTGACACATAAAAGCGCAACTTTAAAAAAACATGTAACAACGCTTGTGATGTATATTTAATTTGTATTTTGTTGGCCTTTATCCATGATTATTTGTTACGCATATCTAAATTGTAAGATTGACCTTGGTCAGTAATTGAATTTAATGCCTACCTGACAAAACTCTTATTGATATGTAAACAATATAATTGTCACGTTTGCTAAGCCCCAGCTATAAAGTCACGTATAAGCAAGCTATAATCTACTTCTCTTGAATAGTACCGCTGCTTTGTGTTTGATCTCCAAACATTGCCGGGGCGAGTGTTGAACTCTTACGCAAGGTTACCTGACCGGCCGGAGACCGGAATCTTGAATCGGCACAGGCAATAGATCGCTCGACTTCAGACCTATGCGTTACAGCTTAGTCCTAAGATCAGAGGGAAGCCCTCTGGGTGAGCGGGGCGTGTTCTCATCCGTTCCCACGTTGACAGACGACGAGAGGGACATTGTCAGCTAAGTTTGTTTGTCGATCAGTTCACAGCGATACCCAATCGGAATTGAGATAGAGGGTGTGATAACAATGCAGGCCGAATTATAACTTTCAGAACTCTAAGAAAAAATTTAGTTTCGCTGAGGAAGATTGCTGAGCAATAGGGTTACTCCGAGAGAAGCCACTCGTAATTTGGCGGTAAAACTTAGAGGTAGATTCTAAGGAAAGACAAAGCTTCGAACAGGAAGCTTTTCAGGGGACAGAACTCCCAGTTCCGTTGAGAACCGAGTCTCCATGAGGTGGAGACGGAATTGAGACTAGCCGAACAGTCTAAGTCGACAGAGGTCTAGTCGGTGGAGAGAAGGTGGAGAGAAAGTGGAGGAGGAGGAAAAGGAGTCTGGAGGAGAAAGTAGAGGAGGAGGAGAACGAGTATAGGGCAGTCGAGGAGGAGAAGAAGGAATCTGGAGAAAGTTGGGGAGGAAGAGGAGAAGGAATTGGGAGAAATGGGAGAGTGAAGAATACACAGATGAGTAGAATACAAGGACAGGCGGAAACCAATCTCACACTGCTAATCAAGTGATGCAGTTGGCTATTAAAGGGTCGAGCTGAAGGAGTGTAATTGGAAATTTGAATCATTTGACTACTCAATTGTTATTAAATTGTTATTCATTGAATTTCACCCTTTTTTGTATATTTAACCATCTGACCGTCGGCATTGCTGACTGGGGGCTCGAAGCTTTACATCTATCTTTCGCTAAATTTAACTTCCAACAAAATCGAGCCTGGGTGGGACTTCTACAATAGTTTAAATAAAATATTGCGAGCACCCCACCCCACCATAACAAATCCACACAATAATACGTAGTTAATATTTCTCTATGATTTTAGATTACATATTAAGATCATTATTACTGGAGGTAAACATGTTTACTTGAGTTTGAATTTAGGACACTGGTGTTCCTCACAGGAATTCCAAGTGTACCTGCTGCATTACATGTTCTGAACTGAATTTTTTTGTAAGAGACCTGACTTTGTTTAAAACTTAAAATATTTTCAAAATAACCTTCAACCTAGTTCTGTTATTAAATTTTGGGGATTTTTAACAATGGGAGATGTAAACAGAACTTCTTTATTGCATATGATGTCTTATTATCAGTTTTTGAGAACTCAATTTAGGTTGTGCTTCAGTTAATATTTCAGAGGATTCATTTCTTTAAATTATTCACTGAAATTTCAAGGTGCTTATTTTTACTTCTTGGACTAAATCATTATTTTGGAATTGTACTGAATTCATTCAAAGATATTTTGGATTATATCACTGTGATATATGAAGACTGTTGGCACATTAGCACATTCGGTGTGACTCTGGACAGATAACGAACATTCTACAACCACCTGAAGAAAACTGCAGCAAAACTTAGCACTTCAAGCAACCTCCTCCGCAAACTGGCTGGCTCAACCTGGGGCGCTAGTTCTCAGACACTCAAGACACCAGCACTGGCCCTCTGTTCTTTGACAGCCAAGTATTGCGCTCCTGTCTGGGCTCGATGATCCCATGCTAAGTTAATTGATGTCCAGCTCAACACAACAATGCGCATAATCTCTGGAACACTACGTCCTACTCCTTTACCATGGCTGCCAGTACTTAGCAATATTCCTCCTCCACATCTGCGTCGACAGGAGGCAACCACAAAAATGTTGGTGATGGTCTATGCCAATGTGAAACTTCCACTATACATGGACATCACCTCACATCCAGCAGTCCGCTTGACTTCAAGACACCCAATCTGGTTTGGTCCATTGCCGGGGGATATGACAGCTATTTCGGCATGGAGCGTTGAGTGGTCTTCAACAGATGTTGTAAACCACTCTCTCGTAGCTGAGCCATCTGTTTGCCCTCCTGTCTTCAACCTTCCACGTCATCTTTGGACCACACTGAACCGCTTTCGGACAGGACAGGGTCGTTGTGCAGTCAACTTTGTCTGATGGGGCCAGGCCGCTAACTCTTCCTGTTGCTGTGGAGCTCTTCAGACCATGTCACACGTTGTGAACAACTGCCCACTGACAAAGTTCCCCGGTGGTCTGCAGACACTGCATGTTTCTGATGATGACGCTGTTCAATGGCTGAGCACGCACTGCACAGGATAATATATCAGTTTTTGTGGACTCAATTTAGGTTGTGTTTCAGTTAATATTTCAGAGGATTCATTTCTTTAAATTATTCACTGAAATTTCAAGGTGCTCATTATTACTTCTTGGACTAAATCACTTTTTTGGAATTGTACTGAATTCATTCAAAGACGTTTTGGATTATATCACCGTGATATGTGAAGACTGCTGGCACATTAGCACATTTGAGGCTACTGACATATCAAGTCTAATATTGGAATTTGTTCGAATCACTACTGAATTCATTTGAAGAGAAACACAAATGCAATTGAAGAAAGAGAGAGTTGCAGAAAGAGGAAAGAGAAAGAGAGAGAAAGGGAAGATATGCAAATGGGATGTGTGTGTCTGATTTGGATATTTATCATAGCTTTAACAAATTTTCAGTCATATCGCTACGATGTCTGCAGCACGGCAGAATATAGTGATGTCTAGCACCGGGGCATCATGCTGATGTCCCAACCAGTCACATTATCCTAACATCAGGCCAACCAGTCCCAACACTAACCTCTTAATGCTGATCACCTAGCGGGGCAGCTGTTAGTACAATTTGTATGACTTTGGTATGACTTGGCCAGGGTTTGAACCAGCAACCTCCTGCATCCGGGACCGGCGCTCTAGTCGCTAGTCCACAGGAGTGGTTGACAGGCAACTGGAAATAAAAAAGAAGAGATGGAAATACAGAGAGAAAAAGAAAAATGGGAAATGCAATTTACATTAAATATTAGAAGTGAAAAGTGAAAAGCAACCCTTCCCTTTACATACGAACTCATGCTTTGATGCTGTCATAAATAATAGGTTAGTACCAATTTTTAGAGAAGAGGAAGTAGATCAGTATGGCCAAGAGAGAATTGGAATATATTTTTACAAAGTGTACTTATGGGCAAAGCTAATAAAATCGACACTTCGCGGTCATTACAACAAAGTGTTAATTATGATGTGGTTAAGGAATGTATCTTGAGGGGTTATGAGTTGGTTCCTGACGTATATCAACACAAGTTAGAAATTTCAAAACGGAAACAGGACAGACCCATGTCGAATTTGCAAGAGAAAAAGAACAAATACTGGATCAGTGGTGCTCGGCCCAAAAAGGTTGATCAAGATTAACATAACTTCAGACAGCTTATATTAGTTGAAAGGTTCAAATATTGTGTCCATAGTGACGTCAAGACCTAGTGTGGCGAGTAAAAGGTTGACATGCTAGAAAATGCTGCTTATACAGCTGATGATTATTCCTTGACTCAAAAGTTTCTTTTGTCTGTAAGTCTTCATCTCAGCAGTTTTCTGGTAAAAATCATCTCATTCTCGTATCAGTACTCGCAAGTCTCAGTCTGCCACATAGTTTTAGATATCATAATTATGACAAGACCGATAAGGAATCTTTATCTTGACCTATGTGCACTTATTGCAACAAGAAAGTGCATGTTATTTCTGATTGCTACAGATTGTAAAACAAGCAACATAATAAAGGCAGATTTTGCAAATGCTCTTATTTTAAGAGGTCACTGTCATAGTCCTGTATTGAAAGTAATAAATTTGTTGGATCAAACAAATCAGATTTTATTATGAGAATTATAAGCCATTCATGTTGAAAGGTTCTATATGACCTGTGGGCAATTCTGCCAAGCCCAACCCTATTAAAATATTAAGGTACACAGGAGCTTCTCAGAGTCTTTTATTATCAAGTACATTGCCTGTATCTGAGAAAAAAATCTAGTCAGAGTGTTCTTATTCAGGATGTAAAGTCCGGCTTTATTTTTCCTCTCCAGTGTAGCAAAGTCATGACCAATGATCTACCCACTGAGCTGCTATGGGCACCTACCCAATAATATTTGAAACCAAAATATTAAAAATAAATAACAGGAGGAAGTTGAGAAGAAAAAAAAAAGATTAAATGATTAAATTGCATTATAATTTAATTAAGCCATCCAGATAAACATGTATGAACATGACACACATTTCACTGCATACAGTAAATGACTATAATCATCATCTCCACAAAAATGTTATAAAAGATGCAACCCAAAGAAATTAATTTCAGTCAATTTGTATGTCATTATTGAATAAATACAAGAAGCTGGCCACAGCCTGCCTGTTAAGGCCACTCATGAACAATATTCAAAATGTTGGTTACAATGATATTAAAGTGAAAGAAAGTAAAAAACAACTGTAACATTGAGGGTAATCTAGAGGGTTAACAGATGAAGGAAATTACATCAACTTCCATCTAAGGTGAAGGAGTCTTGACAAAATATGGCATCACAGGAAGACATAGGCAATACTACTGCATTGTTACATGAAAACATCCTCTTAGGTATCTGTTCAAGTTATCACTCCTGGCGATCATATCGTGGGCTTGACAATCTTATACAGCCGGGCTGAGACACTTTTGGTGCTCTTGTACGTCTTCCGTGTTGTTGTTTTCTCTTTTATAATCTTTCTGCGTACATGATTCCCTGTCCAGTTGCTTTCTTTAGTGCCATCCCAGCAGCAGTTCCAAGAGTACCAAGCGCAGCTGCTTTTTCAACAGCTGGGGCTGCAGCGGCTATCAATGCTGGTATAGCTGCAAGAAGTGGAAATATACCACCTGTCTTGGCGATGTCTTTAATGGCACCCGAAGAAAGATTAAGTCGTATACCGGTCTTTGATTGTTTCGCTTTATTGAAGTGCCTGAGTTGACGTTCTGATAATGATAGCTTATACGGACCACCTGCGATCTGTTCTTCTTTAGTGATATTTTTATTCCACAGTTATCTTTTGATACTGATTGTAGCTTTTTTAAATCTGACCAGGAGTCAGACTGACACTAACATGATGATATGACATTCTAATTATCATGAGTGATCTAATTACATGTTTTCTACTGGGGCATCGATGACTCTCAATCGTCCACCAACACCTTCAAGCAACATTATTTGATCTGAGAGTATAACAGCGATTGCTTTGTAATCACCAGGAATAACTGGTGGACCGGCTATTCTTGATGGTGACCGTGCTACACGAGCTCGGAAGTGTATATCAACGACAGATTGCCTGAATAAATCTAAATGTTCCAACGAAAAGTAATAAATCGGATACAGCGTGGTAAAATCACGCTGAGATATCTGCAAACCAGAATCAATATCTTGATCACGTCCCATGAATGTCATTAACCTATGATAAGCACGTGCTACATGATTGCGATCAAAACTCAGTAATATATCCTCAGCTGGTTCTTGATGTCCATTTATCCTTAAAGAAACTTCACTAACTACAAGTGTGTCAAATACCATCGGATTTCGTGTTTGTGTGTTTTCTCGTGCATTTTCCTGAAATGCGATGAATATATGTGTAAGGGGTGTGTCTAGTCCCCTGTTAATTGATTTGGCGATCGGTATCTAGGGAATGACCTCTCTCGATCTTCTTGCCCAGTGTGAGTAGATAGATAGAATATATTGACAGAGAACTAAGCGAGAGTATTGAGAAGAAAGAAACAAATATGAGCCCCCGTAAACAATAAAATAAAATAAATTTTAATTGATTAATACATAAACTAAAACAAAATTGCAATTTCAATCCAACAAATTTACATTAATGGAATTTAATAGCAGTGTTCAATTTACGGCTTTGTACAACATAGTTACGATTGGTGAAATGTACAATGTCTACGCTGCCTTGCATCACCTGGTTCTTCTTTAGGCTTGGCATATTCCACGTCTAGCGTGTACGCTTGGTCTTCCTCTGACCCTTTCTATCTTGAGCCCTCTATTTGCGGACTTCCCTCTTGGGTTGTCCTCATCAGTTTATCGGGAATGGATACAGAAGGCTGTTCCCTTAATGCTGTTTCTATTCCACACAATCGTGCATCGTAGCACTATAGCCTGTCTTTTCCTTTCAAGACAACTATCTGGCCTCTTTACTTCTTTACGAGGGAAAACACTATTCTTTTAGGTTTCCCAAGGAGCTGGACCTGTTGTCTTCTCACAAGGCAAAATCGGACTAAAGAATTCTGAGCTAAACCGCTACCTTAAATTTCCCATTATTTGTAAAGTGTACGCCTTAATTTTAACTGACCAATCAAAAGCAACTGTTTCTAAAGTTTCCCCAAATAATCGTGTCTGTCACCAGGTTTTGAAAGCCTAGAATACGTAGGAATAGGAAACGTAGGCCATTTTATGTTTCAGAGATGAAATAAGAGAAATATCAGTGAACTTTCTCAATATCTTCCTGGCTTGACTATGATAACTTTAATGCACAATTTATTCAACTCTAGAATTCAGCACTTCTTCAAAATTCGACACATTACAATATGTCGTGGTGCAGAAACACCCTGCTGTGATGCTATCTGCCATGTAAATAAACCAACAACTTCACTTGAAATACTATCTGTGGTCATCGCCAACCATGATAACATTGATTTACCACATTGCCTCTTAAAAGAGAGTAGACGTTCTTCTTCCGAAATTGTTGGAGTCATTACTGGTATCCACAACGAAAGTTTTGTTAGTCTTACTATACATGCACCAACTGCTGCGGGTCGCCAGACTGCATCATAGTCGTTGTCTTTTCTAAGAAATACAACAGTATGCTTAGATCTGAAATAACATTTCTGACATTTCTGCAAAAACCGAATATACGTGACAACGGGATTGCGCAGGAAAATTCTTCTTCATCATTTAACATTGATCGACGTGATGCAAATCCTACCGGTAAGTTGAAATTTGCATTCATTGATATTACTGAGGGAGTTTGTGAGTCTCCTGCGGCATTTCTTACATTACCTGTAGTTACGTTATTGCTTTCTGGATGATCAGTTGTATCCTTTGCAAACATCATTGACGGACCAGACGATCTCATATAATCATCGCTGTATCTTGCAAGGCCAAGTATTGTCGTGGCAATATCGACATCATTCTGAACTGATTCAATATGTCTTCCGTCAATCATGTATGTGCCGCTTTTAAATAGCGCCATAATACCATTGTTAACAAAACCAGGTTGATCACCAATTCCGATTCCTGTACCATCTGCTTGTAAAAGTCTACCTTCTACTTCAATGAATGCCTCAGCGGGTAAGAAATATCTGCTTGTATCCTGAACTTGCAGCTCAATTCGCCCACGTTGATTTGGCTCTAGTGCGTCATAAGAATAATATTGATAATCACGCACAGACTCATCCTTGAGTACTGGTACGTCCATGTCGAGTGCGGGATCAGATATACGTTTCAACATCTTTATTATATTTACTATCATCTAACACGAAGACCACTCCCTGCTATCAGACTTGCAGTTATATTTTTTTCTTTTTCTGACATGGGTACACCAGCCAACTCTGCTAATTTTTGATTTGCAGCTTGATTTATTATCTTACCAACATTTGCAGGCATAACCTCAGTGCTGGGCAATTTTACTGGCTGCGGCTTTCGTCGTATTAATCGTGCTAGTCTATCTTTGATTGCCAAGAATGCTTTACTAGCAACATCACCAACAGCACTAATACCTTTATCACGAACAACGTCAATAGTTTTCATTCCCAGTTGCTTTGCAGTCGGTATTGCTTTTGGGGCTAACCTTTTAAATATACCTTGAACAGCATCACCGAGTCCATCTCCGTAGATAATTTTGTATACTGCTAATCGTGAATTTATCACCCTGACCATAGTCAGTCTACGTTGAGTATTATGTATGATCATCTTATTATAGTCATTGTATCTAATTTCTTCCATTAATCACTGTGGTAATAATCAACGATTTCATTAATGAGGGATCGATAAACATTAATGTCCATGATACCACCTGTAAATAATCGTTGACAAATATCAGCTGCATCATTAATGATTTCTGGGGAATTATTACCGGCTCATTTTCCGCCAATCAGAATTTCTAATCGTTAAAAATCTGCAAAGACGTTATCGGGACATGGAGTAATAAGACCACTTCCCCTGGTACCCGTATCAATACCACTTCCAGTTGCGCTGGGGGGAGAACTTGTATCTTCCTCACTTGTTGTTTTGACTGTTTGCTGTTTTTGGTGTTGTCGTTGTTGTCGTCATTGTAATTGTCCTTGTTGTTGTCATTGTGGTTGTTGTGGTGGTGATAATTGTTGTTGTCGTTGTTGTTGTGTAATATAGTTATTTATCTCATTGCTAAACTCAATATATCTTGAATCATCATTTCGAGCCTGATCAACTCCGTAATGTATGCAAAATATCCATTTATACTAATCTTCACAGTCCATAAAACGACCATGATACTCGGGCTTCAGAAATTGTTTTTCATTATAAAAACTTTTCACAGCTAATTGTTTTATGTTTTCGGTGTTTATAATATCAGTGACACTATTTACGGTAAATTTATCAATCAACGCAGTTCTGACTCTTGCTTGTTCTAGTTCTGGTATACGATCTTTTACATCACCTATTTCAGCACAAGCTTGGTCAATACCTTCAAGTAGTTCTTGCATTGGTTGAGCAGCAGCTATTTCAACTGGAAGTTATCGTAAAATCTTTTATGCTTTTTCAGTTCGCTCTGCTATTTTTCCAGTTGCTACAGCGGTATGCTTCAACGTGGGAAGAAGACCTTCGGTAATCTTTGTAATCGGTTTAAATAACTGTTCTGCACCTTCTGCAAATTCCACCTGAGACTCCTGACGAGCTTGTAGTTGTTGCTTGACAGAATCACGGACGGGTAGATATTTTTTAATTGCCTCTAGTCGCTCTCGAGCTAATCTAGCTGTGTGAGATTCCATTATTGATATAATAACGATTTAATTATAGCATCAGAGAGGGTGAACGACCAACAGTGATTGGGCGGGTGGGTAAACGAAAAAACACGCGCGTCAAAGATGAAGTAACAAAATGAGTTAACCCAATTAGAGAAATCTCGGTCGGTTAGAGGTTTTGGTTTGGCGTTATTGACCCTTGTATTTCCATTTTCGTAGGAAGCTTTATTTTCAAAAATAACTTGCTCCAAAATTGGTCTGTTCACCTGCTGCTGAAATAGAGGGCACAATTCAAATTAGAGAATGAAAACAACAAACACACATGTATGTATGTATGTATATATATATATATATATATATATATATATATATATATATATATATATATATATATATATATATATATATATATATATATATATATATATATATATACTTCAATTTAAATATATATTTGCCTTAATTATAATATGGAGGAATTGTCTGCAATTAAACCCTCTAAAGCCAGATTTGATCTTGACAAAATAACGAAACCTAATTTAGTTTTTCGATGCAAGATCTGGCTTTAACGAATAAGGATATAACTAATCGTATCCGTGAAGACAAGAAGGTATTTCGTGACGATGGCGCAGCTCATGTGTGGTCAGCATTCAGAATCTTGAACGACACCAAAGGTGTTGCCGATGCTACAATGAATGACAAGCGAGATGCAAAAATTATTGACCATCTCGACAATCCAAGATACTATATTGTAATAAATTTTTTGTGCAGACAGGAGACGACATTTGGATTATCCGTGACAAACGTGACCCTGTCCGACTTCACACTGGAAATAATGTTGTCACGTCAAGTAAAAATTCCAAACCAGGAGCGCTGACTGGTATTGACAAACCATATTATGAGCGAGCGTATCCTATGACTGCAGTTGTTTATGGCTTAGATCCGCTAAATGATAAACCCAACGTCGATGATCTCAAACCGATGAAATTGTCAAGGCTAAATGAGTGGGCAGAAACAGTTAAAGATACCGGAGCGTCTATCAGCGACGTTGCTGAGCTAGGAAAAAAAAATTGAAATTCACCAAAACAGTGAAAACACTAAGTGGAGAGATTTTGTTTAAAATCAAATATGAATCAAGGGGAGCTCCGAGAGAATTATCGATCATAACGCACATGCATGGACTGTGGCCGTAACAATATTTCCACGAGACAGAACTGTTAAATTTTATAATGATTGTATGTTTGATTTTATCAGAAATATTAGTAAGAGTGACCCTGTATCCATGTGGTTATTTCAAAGTTCAGAATCCGTAAACTATGATCAGTTTGTACGGCCTAATGGAGATATTTATCGTGCAGAATTTCTCCACGACGAAATGAAACATCTTGCTTTGAAATACACGATCGATAATGATGTTATGGAACAATTACTGAATAATTGTTTTGCCGTTCCATTAGTTGCTGCTACTTTGCTCAGGAGAAAAATTCATTGAAACCAATCGGATCGGAATTTCTTGTTGATGTCCAACGCAATTGTATCGAATACGGACACGGCGGATTATGGAATGCTAAATACATTTATAAGGATGTTATCTCAGCTGATATGGTAGCATGTTATCCTGGAAGTTTTCTTGTATGGGGAGAGTGTTCTGAATATTTTAAAAGATTTGGACATCCAACACACGAGATGACCAGAGTTGCGATAAACGGACCCTTTCCAAATTTTGACCTGGCTGTATAGAGTCATTCGAATTTGGAAGAGATTTTTCAGAAAAATGTTGGGTTCCAATAGTTTTATTACGATACATGCTTGATATAGCAATATTGATATCGTTGAAAGTAAATGAAGCTATCATATCATATCGTCCGCAGGAACAAGTTTGGTTGCCACAGCAAAAGAAATATTCCGATGTTGAAAATCCTGATATGATTGATTATGAAAATAAAGTTGCAAAGAATCTTGGTAGAAAAACAATTGGAAAATTTACTCAGGGTAGTTCATGTGATCATAAACAACATTGTACAAGATTAATTATTGGCGAACTCGATTTTATAATTGCTGATACAACGGAGAAAGGCACATTTATAAGCCGGAATAAAGCTTATTTGTCGGACGGAACTAAATTAGGTGTAATTGAGTTATATTAATAGTGAGTCACCGCAGTTTACTCATTTAAGATCTTCGATGAATGCGTATGTTTCGATAAATTTATTATCGATGATAAACATATTTCCTGATACCGCATTTAGAGTCGCCACGGATTCATTTTATATAAATAAATAAAAAAAACACAGAATTACTAGAACAATTACATATCGGTGCTGATGCATCATGGGGAGAATGGAGAATAAAACGAGAAAAGATACTTAGTTATTCTGAATCTGCCGACGTCGAAATCAAAGAAACATATTACAGGAATAATCAAATGCCATTCTTATCATCAGCACCATCGGTATATGACCCTGTGGCCAGACGTAAGACTGTTAATCTCAATAGGCCTGGAGGTTCTGGTAAAAGAACACGTGGGATTGAATTATTTCGGAATTTTGATATGGTTGTTTTGACACCTACACATAGAATCTCCAGAGAAATGAACGAACGTGGAGTAAAATCTCAAACTTATTTCTTTAGATGGTGTGGATACGTACGGACCCCTGAACAAATGGGTGAAAAAAAGTTCCTGGAATTATTATCTTTGATGAAGTTTGTACGGTATCGCTGGAAGTATTAAAAATGTTTCTTAATTGGTTATTGACGAAAAATACTGCTGTAATAATGTGTGGTGATCATAATTAACCGCCAGCTTTTGTTGAAAAGTCTCCACATGAATGGTTAAAAACATTTGTAGATTATTACGAAGAAAAATCTGATGATCATAGAGCTATTGATGAACCGCTGAAAGAATTTTTAAAAAAATCAGTCTGCAGCCTGATAAAATGCAGTATGAGATAATGCGTGAAGTAATTCCGGAAACACATATAAATAACTTTTGGAATTTATGGAGGCCTGCTGATTTGATAGTTGCAAATAGAAAGATAGTTCGTGGTACACTTCAACAACAATTATTTCTGTTACATAAAGAAAAATTTTCAAATCTACCTGTACCATTGTGTTATCGCCCAGCAGATACACGACGACAGAATATTGAAGTTGAGATTCCAGGAACTGATGAAAAACAAAATCTTTTACTAAATGATATTGTTTTAGTTCCTGTTGATGTTGTTGAGAGCGCGTTAACGATGGACACTAGAATAAGCTATAATGATTCATTCGTCACAAGGATTAACTATTTCTGATATTTGGATTATTGATAATCGGATCGAATGGTCAAAGTTAGTTTATCTCGCAGTATTTCGAGTCAGACGAATATCTCAACTGCGGAGGGTTATCGTAGATTTCACAGAAATAATAATCAAACTCAGGAAACCATTGGTAGAAATGGCGATGATATAATAAAGAAAAAAATATCTGGTTATAAACAATGTGACAAAAAAATTTAACGCGACTTTGATCTCGATGTTGAATTTATTATGACACTGAAACAACAACAGAATAATCATTGTGCAAGTTGTAACACAGTAATGTTGTGGCAGTATTTGAATAATAATCCAAGACAGTTTACCGTGGATAGAATTAATAGTAGTCTTGGTCACCCACGCGAAAATGTGATGCTAACCTGTCTTGAGTGCAATCGACGTCGACGAGCCAGTTTACAAAAGTGAACGCGGTGGTAATTGTGTATTCTCAGGAATTACCTGTAATTGTTCACGTACAAATCCACGCTAAGGAGAAGTTGAATCTAGTCTGTAGATTGCAGGTCTACCTGTGGACCTTACTACGTTGAAAATTTTTTGTGTGGTAACACTCCAGATAGGATCAGTTGCTCTTTTTTTTTACCCCCTTCAAGTTCACCAGGTTCATATAAATATCTCACTGTCACATTATCTAGTACTGGTTGTTTTGAAAAGTCGCGTCGTTGTATTGGTATATGTTTCCTTTTGTGATTGCATTAATGGGTTTCATGGCAGTTGCACGGGTAATTTCATTATTTAACGCAGTTATCACACTTGGTAATCTTGCAACCCATTCACGAGATCTCGTATCTGTGGATATTTTCTTCGCATACTGGTATCCAAATAACCGCTCCGCAAGTGTTCGATTAAATCGTTCAACTATTGCCTGATCACGATGAATTGCGGTATGTCCTCGTTTGATTTTGACGTTATGTTGTTTCATCAGAGATGATACTGCACCAAGAAATTTTTGTCAGGATCAACCTGTAATAGCTGTGGCCATCGCAAGGGTCCTCGTTTATAAATTCGTTCAAACTCAGATGCTACTTCAGTTGCTGTTTTTGCTGATAGTGGTTCTGCTTCTTTATATCTATTTGCAACGTCAGCGACACATGACCACTTAACGCGTACTTGCATGTGCGTGTTTGACGTCTACGTGTTTTAATAGCATCGTGTGGTAAAAACAAAATATCTGCCCGATGAACTTCATTGGGAGTGCTGTCATCAAAGTGTGCGTCCTGAATTTTTTTAGGTGGTGGTAGATACATTTGCCATATTGCTTGTCGTGCTAACCAATTTGCACCAACAGAACGTTAAACATTTGCTGCATCAGTACGTTTACTAATCGCTGCTCTACCCCTCCAATATCCTCTTGGGCTATAATAAACCGATTCCATTATTATGATAATAATTAGTTGATTAATTACCGGCCCCTAGTACTAGTTTACCTTTCATCGCGGATTTTACTAGAAAACTAGCGAGTTTTTCTCTGAGAGATTTATTTTTTTTATGGAATTTAACGCATGAATCAGCTTCACATCTGCAATAAATCGTTGTTGTAAATCTTTGCTTTTATATGCAACATCATGAACATGGCACGCTTGATCAATTGTGTTTATTGGATAGTCTCCAGGTCTTGGTTGATCTCGTTCGTCAAGTCGAATATCAAGTCAGGTTCCAGGACCACAGTAATTATATCCAGGTAGATGTTTTCCACCAGGGTATTTAGCCCATGGAACTCCTGGTAATTTTCCCAGCGAAGCAGCGGTATCACCGCCTGTCTTCAGGTGATACGAAATAAATTTGTATTTTTTGTACCACATTTTACACTCTTGCCTGTAAGTGCACGCTTTTTATTTTTTGTTATTATTGTTGTTAATTCAGTGGTGGGAGTGGGTGCTCTACATCGAACACATCTCAGCGACACGAAAGCAAGAACCAGTCAAACATCGTCCAGCGCTACCGAATTCTATCAGGATGATGATAATTGGGCCATCTGTTGCTTCATCTGATAATGAGATGGCTCAAGTGGGATAAGTTATATTTAGTGGCACCATCTGTAGATGATCAGAGATGTTATGAAGTACTTAAAGATTTTAATGAAAATGCAAAGTTGTTGGACGAGGATGTTAAAGATATTATTAATTTTATCACCGATATTGATGAAGCACCGTCTGTAGATGATCTTGATGGATGTATTAATAATCTGGGGGGTTGACAGTAATAGCGGCTATAGGTGGAAGCTAGTAAAAGTGGCTCTGTAGATTTTGGCGGTTATAAGTGGTTTGTTTTATAGTGAAATGGTTCATATTTGTTGGGATGATATGTGAATATTCAAGGAATGCAGGGTATATAACATTATTGGTGGATCACACTCAATTTTGAAAAAGAAGTGTTTTTTTCCACTCAAATTCATACATGATGGAGTAGAGAAGGAAGCTTAGTGGGTGCAGTTTTGAGCCTTTCCCTATCTGATTTGTTTGACTCATTTACTTATTTCAGTGTTATTACCTGTCTATCATTTGCCTTCATTTGTAAGAATTCTTAGCACATGGTGAGTAATAATCAGTGTCACAAATGAGTAATGAGAAAAAATGAGTCCAAACAAGATTAGCTACAAGCATGGGTGGAAAGAAAGACCAAGACAAGCAACAAATGAAAACCAGATTACAGAGTGGCACCCTAATGGAAACATCTGACACAAGTTTGAGTGAATCAAGTTTGAGTACAATTCAGCTGGACTTAGATGAAATAATGCAAAGCCTCAAAGGGAGCATTTCCAAAGCAGATTTCACAGCTGCTAGTGCTGATTTGGTGAACAAAGATGACCTTACAGAAATTGTCTCAACCATTGTGAGGAAATTGTCAGAGAATGTGAAGGAAGATCTGAGAAAGGAGATAGCTGTAGAAAGTGAAAGGGTAGTAAAGGAGAGGACAGGAGAGTTGATGGATAGGGTGGATTCACTGGAATTCGAAAACCACCAATTGCGAGAAAAATTACAAGAGGCAAAAAAGGACAATGATAAAATGAGGAGTGACATGAAAGAGTCTGGCAGGAGATCAAAACAAGCAAGTGCAGCCTCAAACCAAATGGAACAATTTTCAAGGAAGCTGAATGTAAAAGTTTTAGGGCTGGAGGAGGAGGAGAATGAAAGTCAGAGAGAGCAAATTCCGAAATTGGTGAAAGAAGTCACAAAGATTAATTTGGATAACAGGGGCATAGTGGCTGTGCATAGGATTCCAGGCCGACAGGGACAGCCAAGGCCAGTGATTGTCAAACTCTGGAGTCTGGATTTTAAACTTCCAATTATCAAGAAGCGGAAAGACTTTAAACAGAGCAAAGGGATTAGACTGGTAGAGGATGTGACGAAGATGAATACTGAACTTATCAATAAATTATCCAGGCATCAGGAGATTGATAGTGCATGGTACTTTAATGGATTTGTGTATGGTAAAACCAGATTAGGAAAAAGGATAAAATTTGACAGTTATGATGATATTGATGAGACAATTAGAGTATAAGTGCCATATGCAACTCTGTGAATTCTTGAAATTGGCTAAATAGGTATGTGAACCTTCTTTTGGATACTCCCCTTTCTACTCTAATTTGTTTTAATTAATTTTTATAAGTTACTTCTTTCCCTCACCAGTTTTGTCATTAGTTAAATAGATTTGTTACTCGCTCATCAATTATATCAAATCTCTCCTTAATCAGTTCATCCACTAATTCATAAATCATCTTTCACCCATATACACATTTACTTACTCAGTTGTTTATTCATCGAATTCAACACTACTCACCCACGTTCAATACTTCAGTTCTCCCATTCTTGCTCAGTCATTCAGTCACTCACTACATTCATGTATGCTCTCTTTCATACTTTCTTCCCCTCCCTTCACCCCTTCTCTCATTCATTTTGTAATTTATACTCTTATTAATCTGTGCCTATTGGTTTACCAAACTGTTTTAGCTCCTGGAAATCTGTCAAAGGCGATTAAGAGTTATCACAAATGGAGCTGTTTCACTTGTTGTCTATCGTTCACTGTATCAATGTTAACTGCAGCCAAATCTACAGCATGTATTGCAACACCATGGATGTTTTTATTATAGATGTTTGTATTCTGTGTGAGTATGTGTGTGAGTGTGGGTGTGAAAGCCATGCATATGATAAATTCAAGGTGATAATTACTTCATACATTCCTGTACAGGAACATGTATACGTAAAATTTCTGCCGTTCTCATGGATAATAACATAAAAATTATATCTATGAATGTTAGAGGCCTGCAAGGTTCAGTCTTTAAACGAAGGGACATTTTCCACTGGGTGAAACAAAAGAATGTATCTATAGTATGTTTGCAAGAAACTCATAGTACAAAGAACGATGAAATGTATTGGGCAGCTGAGTGGGGATACAAATGTATATTTAGCCACTGCTCTAGTAATAGTGCTGGGGTTGCAATACTTTTTAGAAATACTTTCGAATTTGTAATTCATAGAGAAAGATGTGACAGTCAAGGAAGGTTTATTATTTTAGATATTACAATTAATGGCAACAGAATAACCTTCGTGAATTTGTATGGTTATAATGATGATAATCCTAGCTTCTTTATAAAGTTAAAGGAGGAGATTTTATTTCTTGAGAACTCATCAATTATAATGTGCGGAGACTGGAATACTGTTCAGGGCTTAGACTTGGATACTCATAATATTTTATATGACAAACACCAACAGTCTAGAGCAGTGATCCAAGACCTGAAAAGGAATTGGAACTAATCGATCCCTGGCGAAATTCGAATCAAGACTTAAAGATGTATACCTGGAGGCAAACATCTCCCTTGAAACAAAGTAGATTAGATTACTTTCTCGTATCTGAAGACATTCATATGAATACAGTTGATGCGTGTATCTTACCTGGATATAAGTCTGATCATTCAGCTATTGCTCTGAGTGTGGCTTTCTCAACGTGTTCAAAGGGAAAAGGATATTGGAAATTTAATGCCCAACTGTCGAAGGACAATGGGTATACTGATTTGGTCAAAAAGTGTATAGCTGACACTGTAAATAAATATTATGTAGGGGGAAATAAAGATGACTCCCTTCGTGTTTCTCTTTCCTATAATGATCAAATGTTTTGTGAAATATTGAAAATGAAAATAAGATCTGAAACTATATGTTTTTCTATTAAGAAAACAAAAGAGAAACGGGAAAAATTAAAGAAAATTGAACAGGAAATAATAGAAATTTATGGGGAACTGTTGAATAACATAGACGGGGAAACTCTAGAAAATTTAGAGGAAAAAAAAGCAGCATTAGAAGAATCTAGGAAAAAATACATAGAGGGTGTTATCTTAAGATCTAAAGCCAGATGGTATGAATTTGGAGAAAAAAGCACAAAGTACTTTTTAAATCTTGAAAAAAGAAATTATGTCAATAAGACAATAAAGGTAATTATTTTAGATGATGCGACAAATTTATCTGATCAAATAGATATTTTAGAAGCCCAAAAACAGTTTTATATGGAATTGTACAAAAGTAGAATTGTTCAGCGTGATGACGAGGAGACTCAACAAACTCAAAATAGATTATTTAACCAAAATAGATTTTTTAATCACAATATTAAACTCAGTCAAGAGGAAAGAGAATCGTGCAAGGGTCTGCTTACAATTAATGAATGCGGTATGTCTCTAAAACGGATGGGAAATGGAAAAAGTCCTGGCTCAGATGGATTCACTGTAGAGTTCTATAAATTCTTCTGGAAGTCTCTTGGGGGATTCCTTTGCAGATCAATAAATTACGGATACACTGTAGGAAAACTTTCAGATTTTCAGACTCAAGGAGTCATAACATGTCTACCAAAGGAAGAAAAAGACAGAGGATTTTTCAAAAATTGGAGACCTATATCACTTTTAAATATTGACTATAAGATTGCTTCGGGAGCCATTGCAGCCAGGATCAAAAAGGTTCTTCACTCAATAATCAGTGATACCCAAAAAGGATTTATGAAGGGTAGATTTATTGGAGAAAATACCAGGCTACTATACGATATCATGAATCAACTTGAGAATGAAAATAGATATGGCTTATTATTATTAATAGACTTTGAAAAAGCCTTTGACTCAATTGAATGGACCTTTGTGGAAGAAGCTTTACAATCTTTCAACTTTGGTGATTCTGTTTGTAAGTGGTTTAAGCTGTTTTGTAATGACTCTAAAAGTTGTGTTATAAATAATGGGCATATGTCATCTTTTTTTAGACTTGAAAGAGGATGTCGTCAAGGAGATCCCCTTGCACCTTACTTGTTTATTATCGGGGTTGAGATTTTAGCTATAACTTTAAAGCAAAATGTGGATGTACGGGGACTGATCTTTGATGTCAATGAATATAAATTGGGTCAGTATGCCGATGACGCTTTTATTCTTCTTGATGGATCTCAACTTTCTCTTAAAGCAACTATGAATATCTTGCAAGGTTTTTTTCTATTATCTGGACTTAAATGTAACATAAGAAAAACAAAAGCCATTTGGATTGGAAACAAGAAATTTTCTAATGAAAGAATATGTCCCGATATGGGCCTAATTTGGTCCTCCTCTAACTTTACACTCCTTGGCATAGATTTTTCGCCAGATTTACAACAAATGGTGGAAATTAATTATATGAAGAAACTAACAAAGGCAAAACGAATATTGGCAAGCTGGAGTCAAAGACATCTGTCAGTAGTTGGTAAGGTAATTGTTGTAAAAACCCTTGTTCTGCCCATATTCATACATCTTTTCTCAGCACTTCCAAATCCATCAGCAAAAGTTGAAGCAGAACTAAATCGTACATTATTTAAATTTGTATGGCGTGGAAAAGTAGAGAGAATTAAACGTGATATACTAGTAGACCCAGAGAACGAGGGAGGACTCAATATGATACATATATTCTCATTTATTAGGTATATTAAGATAAGATGGGTAAAAAGATTGCTGGAAAATGAAAATGGAGCTTGGCAGAACTTAGTCAATAAAACTGTACTCAGAAATAAAAAGGATATTTGGAATTTAGGGAGAAGGAAATTAGAAGAACTTAGTAAGCTCATCAAAAACAATTTTTGGAGAGATGTCAGTTTGGCAGTATCGTATTGGAAAGAGGAACCGCAAAGTGCAAATGAGATTTTATCCATGAGTATTTTAAATTTTGTCCCCCCTAGAATGTTCTATCAATACAAATCCTGGACAGAAGCCGGTTTTGAAATTTTGAATGATCTAGTAGATGATCATGGTAATTTAATACCTTTTGAAATGATAAAACAAAAAACTAGAAGCGATGACTTCTTGAAATACTTCTCCTTAATATCCAAAATTCCAAAAGCATGGAAAGAAGCCATAAAAAGCCATTTAGCACATAATAATTTTGATAAGCAGGAGGATAAAATAATGGACCTGCAAAAACATAATTCACTCAAGTTTGTTTGCAGAGATCTTTTAAAAAAGGCTAAAAGGCAACATATTGGACGACAACAAATGTACGTTCTGTAAGAGAGAGAATGAAAGTATTGAACATCTCTTCTATTATTGCAATATTACTTCACAGTTCTGGTACAGTTTTATTGAATATTTTGCACCTTCTTGTCCAAATATTGTACATTTGTCCAAAAAAGAAACACTTTTAGGAAGTGAACAACTGGACAGTTTGTGTAATTTCTTGCTTATTTTGGCAAAATATTATATTTATACTTGCAGATTCAATATGCAAAATCCTTCCATTTATGCTTTTAAGCATAGAGTTGTAATGTATAAGAACATTGAAAAATACGCTGCTAAGGTAAATAAAAAAGAGGACCAATTTCTTCAAAAATGGACCTCAGCAAATGAACAGGTAACTTATATCTGATTGGATGGTAAACAGGAACAAAACACTATTTTCAAAAGTCTATGTCACCTACATGTATTCGTCTATTTAGATTGAGTATCTAAAGAGATTGTGTGCCATATGCATGTGTGCATGAGTGTGTGTGTGTTGTCTTTTTTATATAGATTATATTTATTATCCCTAGTTTATCTGGAAACAAGAAATGTTTGATTGTAAGGTGACCCTGGGATGGTTCCCCGACCCAATGGTCAACCTATTACGGGGATAATAAAAAAATTAAAAAATAAAAAAAAATAAAAAAAAATAAAAAATATTTATTAATAATCTTGTGGTATACGATGATGTCATGTTAGATAAACAGTCAAATCCTGCCAGAATATTTTCTCAAGGCAGACACAAAAATACTGATGTTATATATATGTTACTCAGCGATATACACAAATGCCTAAGTGATCAGAGATAACTGCAATATTTTAGTTGTGTTTAATGGAGTCGATACACATACGTTGTGAAACATTCATCAGCCTTGGTGTTCAGGGGATATGGACATGATTAAGTTCAAAAATTCCTTTTCAAAAGCACAAGATACCCCACACGGATTTATCACAATAAATTTACATGATCCTAGGTCGAGGTATCGCATAGGTCTTGATAACATTTTTGGTTAATTACAGCAGCAGAGATGGTGACGACCAACAGTGAGTGGGCGGCAGGCAAACGAACACGCCTAAAATTTGAAGAAAAAACAAAAAGTCAACAATGGAGTAAAAAAAATGAGCTAACCCACACGATTTGATGTTATTGCGGTCTGTTTTCCTTCGTATGGAAATGAGCTCGGTTAGAGGCTTCGGTTTGACGTTATTGACCTTATTTTCAGCCTTCGTAGGAACCTTTATTTTTGCGAACGGAGCCTTCTATCAAAGTGGTCTGTTCACCCTCTCTGCTGCTACAAAAGAGTTACGCTCATGTTACATATTACAAAAATTTATCTCGTGCTGATTTAGTAGCTGGCTTAGCTTAACAGGTAAATTCTGACCTACCAAGGGTGTACGAGGTGTTGTTTTGTCACAATGGTGCTAAAATGAAAGAAAATAAATTGCTGATTGTAACGGTTTTCCGTTTCCAGCTATTATGGTTTTATAAACTTACATATTTTTTGGTCTTCATATGAATTAGGATTTATTGGTAAAACATTATTCAATTACAAAGAGAGAGAGAGAGAGAGAGAGAGAGAGAGAGAGAGAGAGAGAGAGAGAGAGAGAGATGACTACTTGCATATTAGCAAAGATGACTTCTTGTACCTTATCCAACCAGATGGCTACTTGTACTTTAGCCCAGATGACTATTTGTACATTAACCAACCAGATGACTACTTGTACATTAGCCCATATGACTATTTGTACATTAGCCCAGATGACTAATTGGGCATTAGCTAACCAGATGACTACTTGTACATTAGCTAACCAGATGACTACATTAGCCCAGATGACTACTTATACATTAACCCAGATGGCTACTTATGCATTAGCCAGATGAGTACTTGTACATTAGTCAGATGACTACTTGCACATTAGCCCAGTTGACTACTTGTACCTTATCCAACCAGACGACTACCTGTACATTAGCTCAGATGACTACTTGTACATTAGCTAACCAGATGACTACTTGCACATTAACCAACTAGAGGACGACCTGCATATTAGCCAACCAAATGGATGAAATGTGGAGGTTTAATGCACTTTTGATCTGGCAAATATTTGTAAAGAGCAAATGTGCTTTCATTCTTTTCTTGATCGGCATTTCATAGAAGACGGAAATTCGTACATCTATTTTTAACACCTATGCATGTATTGTTATTACTTTCGTCAGCATTTTGTCCATACAAACCTCTCCATCACTTTCACTTTCAAAGTAGTTTGATGTCTGCTAATTTATCATTTCTGGGTTGCTTGTGAAATTTGACAATAACAAGTTACTTAAAACTCACCATGGACGGGTCTTTATATTCTCGTGAAAAGCACCTATTAGAGCGTCAATTAAATATCATCTGAGAAAGTTGTACACTACGCCTCAAAAGAATGATCCGTGCTTTAGGAAATTATATAAGTTAAGCAAATAAAAGTGTGTAGGCGGTCGACATTGAACTGCTTATTCATTGAAAACACTAGTTGAAAGTGAAATTTTCTTTCAGTATTTATTTATTGCTAAACGTTATCCTCAGGAATTTTGAATAGTCATTCTGGCGCTTTTTAAAAATACAATTTTTTTTGACAGTATTAATTTCGGGAACAAGGTCTGACAGCATTAAAATAAAACTGAGTAACTGTTAACTGTATATGCGGTTGGTCTTTTTGAGAAGGTGATTCGATTCTGTTTGAGTGGGTGGTTCTAATATGTTAGCGTAGGTGATTCCCGTTAAGTTAGAGTTGATGAATTCAGTCTGCTCTTAATTGCTTGTAAAATTCGAAATGTCAGACGAAATTCATATTCGAGATGGCACCTTACAGTTTTATCTGCAAATTTGGCTATTACCAATTACTTATAATTAATGTGAAGTGCATTTGTTATATCCATTCAGAAACAAAGACACGTGAGTGCATCGTTCATGAAATTGATAAGTATTCGTTTGGTTCTGTAGTTGAGGAATAGTTTGATAATGTTAACAAAATCCCATTGTCACTGGAATAACTATATGGCCTCGCACCACAATTCAGATCAGTTATTTCCGTTCCCCGCCCAACCTACTCGAGGTTGACCAAAGCTGGAAGATATTCCGAAAATAAAGTGGCTTTTTTGCATATGTTGACCATCGACTTATTTGGTAATGCTTCTTATTATAATTATAATGAAATGTAAGACTATAAAGTTTACGAAAATTTTGCATAGATTGCTGTATTTTACTGTTATTTAATCAAAACGAATGCTGTAAACTATCCACTTCTGCGTCATGCAGACACTATTTCCTTATTTCTTCTCGGTTTGTTTTACATTAGTAATATACACAAAGAATCCCTCAACAAGTGATGAAGCTTTCAGTATTTATTGAACAAAGATGGGTTAACATGGAGCAATACGTGACAGAAATCCATCACATTTGGTCAAAGTGACCTACATTTGATGGCTGACGATGAAGTAGAAGGAAAATAATATCGATCTGTGGCTATAGAGAAAGTACAGCAATTCATGGGAGATAATTGTCTGCATGTTATAATCCAACGAAGGCCTTTTCTACAATATTATGTGAAGACTACTGATCAAAAAACCATGTCAAAGAAACAGCTGCTAAAATAAGTTATTTTATCCCGAACTGCTTCATGCAAGAGTAGGTTGGTTTTGCGTGAATTGTAAGAGTACAGATAGTTACAGACGAATCTTCCTAAAGTAGTTTAGAACCTATGGGGGACATAAATCGTTTGTATCTGATGTTTTGTTGGACCCGTGGAGCATCTGTTTTACCAAGCGGAGTGGATATCGTCATGGACTGTTACGCAGTAGTAACGGGTTCGATTGCTAAAACAAGCTGAGTCAGATGCCGTGTTATGTTTTTAGGCAAGGAATTTTACTCGTTTTGCCCAACAAAATTACCCGAACCTAATCGACGAAAGACCTTGATAAAAGCGGCACAACATTTTCATCTCTGATGCACACCGATAAAATTTTTTTAAGGGTCAGGTGTGCGATGAGCGTGGATCTCAGTAAAAGCTTGGGGAGAAGCTTATACTTTCTACTTAATCTCTCAAATCATAGGTTTGTGATTGCATTTGACAAAGTTTCTCAAATAAATATAGTTTTAACTAACCAAAAGCAACATATAGATAATTAAGGCAATTTGGTATCCGCAAAACGGTGACTCGTCACATTACAATTGCTACTGTACAAGAACGGTGACTCGTCACATTATAATTGCTACTGTACAAGAACGGTGACTCGTCACATTACAATTGCTACTGTACAAGAACGGTGACTCGTCACATTACAATTGCTACTGTACAAGAACGGTGACTCGTCACATTACAATTGCTACTGTACAAAAACGGTGACTCGTCACATTACAGTTGCTACTGTACAAGAACGGTGACTCGACACATTACAATTGCTACTGTACAAGAACGGTGACTCGTCACATTACAATTGCAACTGTACAAGAACGGTGACTCGTCGTATTACAATTCCTGCTGTACAAGAACGGTGACTCGTCACATTACAATTGCTACTGTACAAAAACGGTGACTCGTCACATTACAATTCCTACGGTACAGAAACTGTGACTCGTCATATTACAATTGCTACACTACAAGAACGGTGACTCGTGATATCACAATTGCTACTGTGCAAGAACGGTGACCTGTCATATTACAGTTGCTATCGTACAAGAACGGTGACCCGTCACATTACAACTGCTACTGTACCAGAACGGTGACTCGTCATGTCACAATTGCTACTGTACAAGAGTGGTGACTCGTCATATTACAGTTGTTTCTGTACAAGAATGGTGAGCAATATAGACCTATTTTTCAATTATCACACTTTGAATCGATTCAGTCCGCTTGGAGCACTACTGCTGCATCTACCATTACATTATTGCGAAGCATCGTAAACAAACTGAAACTTATACTGAAAAGTGACATGTCTGAAGCGAGATATTTAATGCCTGATATATTTTGCAATATAAATGAATGGACTGACGACATGAGATAGTGGCCAAATGTCATGTACGGCGACATTTACAATTATTTAATCTCATCGAAAGCAGTAGAAAAGAAATGAAGAACTTTTAAACCTTACAATGTTATAAGCACTTCCGGAGTGGAAATGTTGATACAATTTTGCACAATATACATCAACTTTGGAGAATAAAATTATCATAAAAGGAGAAATACGCTCATCACAATCAGAAAATAAAGTAACCAAAGCTTACGTTAATTGTACAATGAAGGGGGTTGTTGAAAATGGGTAGTTTACATATATGCCGGTGAAAGGACAAAAATATTGCATCTGCCGTGAGTTACTTTATTCTCTTATCACAATTTGATCTTTGGAAATGGATTTCTTTCAGTCTGCCTTCAATCTGAAAATGTTCTGAACAAACAAAAACCGTTTTCAGTAATATTTTTCTGTTTAAAGCTTTTATCCACTCGAGTTTCAGAGGCCCATCTGATGCATAACGTGAAATATGTAAAGAATTAAACAAGCGCATTCACTGTGGATTTATGTTTTTCACACAAGGATTTTTTCTGTCTATTTATTTTTCTTGAGTTGCTTGTACATCCACTAACTGCACGTGAAATTCCACTGCCTGTTTTATACTTTGCTTTTATTATTCGTCATAGAAACATCAATACATGTACAATCGAAATACACTAAATGTAAACACCAAGAAGCCGATACTGCGACAGAGGAATTAGCAGGAGTGTAATGGCTGATGTACCATGTGAAATAGAATGGCAGCGCCCATGAAAACTGGCTCAGTGCCAGATAAACCTGTGTATAATTCACAGTGCAGGGAGCTGAGTCATTGGGAGGAAGTTGAATCCTAGTAGAAGTAGACCACGCCCTATTCATTAACATTCATGTATAAAATGAAAGTATTTTGTGTTGACCTGCGCCCCATGTCCATTATTATTAGGTTTATAGTGTATACTGAAATGTTCATGACAAACCGTTGAAAAATTTTCACGTTAGGACAAGTCGAATTTGAATATGATATAGAGTGGCATCTTGGTACAGGGGCGCCCGCAGAATTATTTTCGGGGAAGGGGGCAACATGTCGTGGTCAGCTATTAAGTTTTACAGATGTAGTCCAAAGCACGTCAAGAGGTGAAATCCGGTGGGCGCCCTTGCCTGGATATGTGACGGATATTAAGAATGAATGACAGACAAGCTGCCATTGAACCTGTTTTCACCTTTGCCAGCGATAATATTTGTTGTCGGCAAATAAGTATCGACACGTGTTACAGTTTGAGTGACATACGGTAATTCGTGGATCAGGGAGCCAGATCGTGCTCTGTGTATCATATCATATGATGCATGAGTCAGAGAACTTAGTAACACTAACCTTCTCTGTATGCAGTTACAGGAATGTTATAGCAATAACGGCTGGGCATCGTACATGCACGGTCATCGTTTTAGAAAGCCATCTTTTGCTTTCATTATTGTGTCAGCTCATGGACAGCTCGACATCAGCCGTGAGTAGATGCGCTTTCTGGTTAAAAGTTGGTCTTGCCTTGATTTAAAATTAAGTCATTGACGATATGAGAATAAGGATGACGACAGACCAACAACTGCTCTTTCAATACTTGATGGTGAAAAGCGGATGTAGAAAAGAATAGCATTTGGTCTTTGTAACGCACCTGCCACTTCCACCGGATTGACACAATGTGTGTTTTCTGGACTATGAAGGAAAATGTTGATAATATAACTAGATACCCTAATTAGTCTGAAACTCAATCAGAAACCGTGCACTCTTTTTAAGAAGCAAGTTTCTTAGCTTACTGATAACTGACACAGGTGTAGCGACCACTACCCGAAAGGACAAAAGCCATTTATTAATAGACTGTGCCAAGAAGTGCCAAACACGCCAAAAACTTTGTTTCACTTTGTTCGTATTATAGATGATATGTTCTCCGATGTGCTTACATTGTTAAACCTCTTCCTCAAGTGGCAGAAAAGAATGTAAAATTCAAACGGACTAATAAATGTCAGAGGTTACATGATACTTCGATGGAAGCTTTAACAAAATTGTCAGTACTTGCATTTGCAACTGAGAATAATCCATTTATCCTTGATTGCGATGTCATACACAGTGGACATGGTGTTGTCCTATCACAAGTCCAAAATGAAAAAAAAGGTCTTATATAATATTAGCAAATGTATCCGACAATACTGTGCAATGCTCAGAGAGTTACTGGCTATTGCAAATGCCACTAAACATTTTCGCAATTATGTTTATGGCTGGAGATTCACAGTGGTGACTTACCCCTTTAGTCTGAGATGGCGTTCAAACTTTAAATTAGTGGAAAGACATTTGTGCAATTTCATCAGCTTATGTCTATGAAATTGAAAAGATTTACAAGATTGCAGATGCATTATCAAGAAGACAATGTACCATATATATAGTGTTAGAGTTGAAGAACTTTGTAATGCAACAATAACAATAAAAATAATTACAATAGAACCAGACTGCAGTGTTAAAATTGTTCCTTTTATCTTTTGTAGTGTAGTAGGGAATACTACGGTTGACAATGTCAATAATGTAAGGATGAGTTTCTCTTTGATATTGATGTAAATGGCCAAATTCTCTTAAGCGAGATGTGTGTGTGTGTGTGTGTGTGTGTGTGTGTGTGTGTGTGTGTGTCTTAGACTTTAACGTAGCTTTAACAGTTTTAGTCATATCGCTACGATATCTGCTGTGTAGCACTTTATATTGATGTCTAGCACTGGAGTATCAGGCTGCAGACATGTAGCATCATGTCCCTCCCAGTCAGAATATCTTGACACAAAGTAGTAGAGACAGGCGACCTTACAGAGAAATCCTCCATGAACCCGAATACTATAATCTAAGAGTCTTTTCATCACCGCGTAGAGGAGGACTCTTTTTATTACATGTAACGAGAGACGTTTTGAACATAAATCATATATTAAAGAAAAGAAAGAAACAAAAGAAAAATAAAAGGATTACAAATTGAATTTAATGAAGAAATGTTGTTTCTGTAAAGTGAGAATTTCTAAGACTGTAAAATTGAGAAATTGTTTCAACTGGTAAAATAGTTCGATTTGGTTCGCGAAAATGGAACAAGTCAGTACGCGGACCCCTGGACCTAAAGAAGTCCAATCAATACCATACAGATGCGTCTGTATGAAGAACTCATTAATAAATGTATAAAAATTTAATACATGTTATACGTGTACATCCAAATGTTTATAATTAAAAATTAAAAACATTTTTGTAAGGGTACTTAACTGAGACAATGTTCAAAACGTACAGTAAGTATTTTGTACATCATTATGACATTTTTAAAAAGACCTTTAAAGGCACATTTTCTAGTCCCATTATATAGACAAAACTCCCTATGTGTTTTGTTGCGACTGGGCTGAAAGAATGAGTGATACGACGAAAGAAGGTCAAGGCCTATCGCACAACTTTTTCTCCCCTGCTCGGGACAGTACACTAGGCAATAAAGGGTTTTGGAAGAAAAAAAACCTATACTTGTTTGATACATATTATATTAGATAATGTATATGTTGAAATGTAATTCATATATCCTAACTACATTTTTTCAGAGGGATTACAGAATCTTTAACTTTATTAGGACAGATATGAAGAAAAATAAGGAATCGCAAATTTTTCTCTAGAAATCAAGAAGTCTTAAAATTCATGGATATTTAGTTGGTAATTATTCCTATTAAAATTCACATTAAAATTGATAATTAACAGTACACTTATGTGGTTTCGCATTTATCACATACCCCATTTTATTCACACTTTATTTTGAAAAACATCAATGTATACTTTTAAAAATTAATTAAGCATTTGACATTTTATGAAAGACATTATACAACCCTCATGTACTTAAATGGGGATATGCCGAGATATATATGTTCAGTTGTGTCGTCTGTCTGTTTGCATTGCATATATTGATTTACTCTTTAGCTTTGAAATTTAAAATATGTTGCATGAGACATATGAATGGGATGGATTTAATCTTCAGTCACAGGCAAGAAAATATTTGCCTTAATTCTCAAACGGAGCATATTTTTGGGTCTAGTAAGTAGCCCTTTTTCTTACACTCTACTTATTGAATAGACACTCTACTTCCAATTAAACTTCAGGGAAAATTTCAGAGACTAACGGTAATTAGATGCATTATATTGTTGTTTTTTTTAACCAAAAGCTCATTAATTTACAGTATCTAGCCCTCTGCGACCACACGGCTGCACATTGAAATTTACGTCATCTACGTTCCTGATGACACGATATGGATCTTTCCATTGTGCTTTAATTTTTTTGCGTATGAACGAAACGATACACTAACATCAGCTTCTGCGAATGGATTTCTTATTGCCACAACAAAGTCAACTATAGGCTTGCTGGTGTCTTCTTTTCCTGTCATCCTGCTTTTCAATATCTGCATAAGGTCTCGAACAGATCATACCTAAATGAGCTCAGATGGTGAGAAACCTATCCCTTCACGAGGTACCACCTCAATTAGCGCATATAACAACAAATGTTTTCATTGTGTCTCTTTGGTTTGTTCAACATACGTTTGAATGTCCCAAAAAATCGCTCAATACACCCATTTACCTGGTGATGGTAAGGCCTATACAATTTACCCGTTCCTTGTGTTTTTCCATCCCTAGATTGCTTCAGTGATTTGATGGGTTAAGCCGAGATGTAGCGATTGAAAGCGATGTTTGAAATATTCACTCACTGAAAGAACCAATCGGCTTAACCCGGCAAGTCACTGAAGCAATATCGATCAAATCGCATTCACTCCGAAGTAGACCGGAAGTTGAGTTATGGAATTGGCACCTGTGTGAAAAACATGACGCAACGGATAAACTTTTCGCAAAATTGGCCCTTCCGAATCAGTAAGGTTATATAAATGGTAACGGATGACAGGTGTGGAGTGTCTTTTTTACAATGGTGTACATTATGAGTGTCTGAATACGCAGATAGTATCGGAAAATTAGATCGGAATCATCCAGGGGCCAGATTGTGATCGGCGAGAGTTAGTTACCTTGTGTTAATTGGTGAGTGTACACATTCGTTTACCCACGAATCAAGTGTCTGTGCTTCGTACAGACATTTTACCACAAACTTTAGATTTAACTTGCGATGGGTATAAAGTGCGATACAGGTCTGGATTTACCGTAGCGAAAAGCAGGTACAATACCGTCTACACAAAGGACCGATTATAATTTGACTAACAGTTTCAATCAATATTTCTATTTCACGAATGAAATTAATTTGTGTATTAACTCTTTTTAAATAGCATTTAATATTTCCTTAAATCTTTGCTCAAATTTGGTATTGATGTGGTGAATTTGAGTGAATTAAATCTTTCAACTGGCATGCCTGGGGCAGGGAAGTTCCTAAAGTAGTTGGCAGACGGGGCTGATCCTTCCTTTGGCGCACTAGCAGATACTCACTTGTCAAACACAATTTTTTTTTCTTTCGTATGCGCAGTTAACGAGCGCGCTGAGGGTGCTAACAATTTAATTTAAAATCATTTGTTCTCTACACTCAAGGAGAAGAGCTTATTTTGTAGTGAATTTTCAAGTACATATTCTCCAAGTTCATAGCAGAATGTGGAGACACTAGATAATTAGTTGGTTCATAAAGACCATTTAAGAAGTGCCGCTTTGACAGCACATTAGTTCTCTACCCATTGTTTCAAGTCTGAATTGACAGCCACCACATGGTCTAATATGAATTTCTCGTGTTATGTATAATTAATTTGTATTATTTGTTGCAATTTCTTAAGGATTATATGTTGTATATATATATATATATATATATATATATATATATATATATATATATATATATATATTGTACCTGACCTTGTTCAAAATCAAGCTCATAGTATACTTCACCAGTGACATTTATTTTGTAAACAAAAGAACGCACAGCTCAAATTTTCTCTATGAGTGTGGGTGACTTAGCATATGCTCATATATATAACTTAACCTTATATATATATATATGCTGCTGCTGCTGCTGCTGCTGCTATATATATATTAGCATGGTCGAGACTACAGGCACATCAACACATTCAAAATCGGAACTTATTTGGAATACCACTCGAATTCAGTTGGAACTTCATACATTTGGACTTCTAAAAGAAGTTTTAGGACTGTCTGGGATTTAATTCACAATACTGTGGGCTCTTTTTAAATTTTCCCTTTGTATTCTAAGGAAAAAAATTGTTTGTTGAATTTTAAAACCCATGCTAGTTTTCGCTCTTTTATATTACTTATTTTAATACCATAAAGTCGTAACAATTGCGATACTTATCATGATTTTCTTGCAAGCTTCGACTATTACAAATGAATTGTGTGCTTTGTGTTAGACCGTATTTCGTTTTCGACCTCAACGTAATTGAATATGAACGTAATCTCATTCTCTGAAATGGCGTTACCTGCCATCCTCTTGGACAGGTAGTCCAAGATCATGCCTACTTTGGCTTTTAACAAGATGCGGATTTCCTCTTGTTATCTTGGATTTCACTGTAGGGCGGCGGCTAATAAAAATTCCTGCAACGAAAACTAGACCAAGTTCAAAACAATTACCTGTATTACAATCGCAATGGGGCAACAATGATGGCACACAGGATTCAAATGCCTACCACACTGGTGTCAAGTGTGTTGTGTCAGTTCCATCGACAGCTCCCCTGTACATTTTGTGGAGAACACGCCGATGTTCAGACTCTGCACGCAGGTCATTTCCCCCCATGAGATTTTTTTAGGCGATTGTACAATGCCATACTACAACTCCCCGTTGAAGAATGTGATTGAAAGTTTAATTTTCCAGCAGCGGCCGTAGTTTAGGTCTTCTTTAGGAAACCCGCCTGTAACCGATTATCGTTGTGCATAGGTAAGAAGATGATAATGTCAAATAGGTCGAACGTTTGCTTGATATCATTAGGTCCGGAAATAGCACAGTCCTCAATGAGTTCACAAACACGTCGCAAAGAGTAATTCAACTATGCCTTCTATCTGCTGTTTTGGTGATATAATCTGTCAGAACATATCTTCTACGAAGAGGACGAAGTCTTCTGATAATGTTCTTTACCAACATCATCGATGGATCAGCGCTGCAGGCATAGCTGTAACTACAACGAGCATAGTGCTGTTATGTACTTGGTAACATCGATGCTATCAAGGCGAAGTTTTGAGCTTCATTTTGTGTGTGTGTGTGTGTGTGTGTGTGTGTGTGTGTGTGTGTGCGCGCGTTGGGGTAATCTGCCTTGCTGAAGAGCGCCATTACATCGTTGTTGGTAAATGCCAGTTTGTCAACTGCGGCGCAGACCATATTCTTCCTCGATGAATCAGCGGACAACCTCGACAGAGGATTCGGAGGGGTGATAGTACCGAGAGACGTCATGCAGCAATGCTCCAAAAATGCCCCTTTGTTTAGGATCGTGAGCTGCATACGAGTCTTAACAGGTATCGATTGCTTGGTCGTGGAGCAAATGAGCATCAATACTGGAGGCTGGATCTTGCACGTCCGGGAAGGATTCCATTACAAGGGATTTGTCCTCTTCTGTCCATTTTCTAATAGGCGAGAGGCGTAGGCCTAGGTCCATGACAACCTTTGTGGCGATGGTAACTAGCGCTTCAAATGGTATAACCGCAGCTGCGGACACTATTTCAGCCACAGGCGGAAACAGGGCAGCAAACGTTTGGCTGGAGACGTCACTGACGGCATTACTCGTCGTGGGTGGCCTAGTTTTAAGTGCGTCTAGAATCAACATCAGGTTGTCGTTGTCGCCGGCAGCATAGATGGCAGTAGCAGAAGGGTGGCGACCGACCCAAAAATGTGGCGACATTTTTTGTGTGTGTGTGTGTGTGGGGGAGACGTATGGTTTGTCTCTTCCGGTAAATATGCGTGTTTTAGAGTTTTTGTCCACGCTGGCGACACTCTTATGTCGCCGTGATTTCTTGACAGGGTCGAGTTTATCACGAATTATCCAAGTTGGGTCATCTTCGCTGACATGTTCGACAATAAATTTTATTATAAATATGTACTTGCTGTCATCCACAAGATTATTAATAATAGTCGCTGCTCGTTTGTCTTTCATTGTGGAGTCGACAAAAATACCGTGGCTGTCTATCCTGAATGTTGAAAAAACTTGAGACGCATCATCTTGAGCAAACTCATTTTTGGCCATTTTGATAAATTCGTGTGATTACAGCTCAGATGGTGGACGTTTTCTGTTTTTGACTAATCTGTCGAAATCAAGTCTAGTGGTGTGCAGTGGTTCAATCGCTGATAATCTTATTCGCTGTCTTTCAAAAAACTTGTCTCTGTCTTTCTCCTGTTCGATTGTAGATAATCTCTCAATCCCTCGCGGTTAATAATTAGTTCATCTGATTTCATAAATTTGTTGTGCAATATTCGGACTTGGAAAATCTGGTTTTATTCCGGTTAGACTAAAATACTGTTCCATCAGCTGCTTTGCAACAGTAGAATTAGTCATTGCTATATAATTAGGAAAAGCACTTTCTTCAATTAAACTTCATCCAATAATATAATATAATCAGGCAAAAAATAGTTGTCGATGGTTCATGATCGAATCAGTCCGACCTTGTGGAAAAAGTTGTCGTGACGAGTACTGTTGTTATAACATGGCCAATGTTCGCCGTGGCAGTACTGGACCGAAACCATGTATGAAATGCGGAATGGGTTTAAGGGAATGTGTATCTTGCGATAGTCAAAACTATAGAGCACTAAAGAGGTATTGCAAGATACAAAACGCTTCTAATGACATCAGAATAAAGGACGCCAAAGATTGTCTCGACAGATATTCCTCTGCTGAAAAATAATGTTATATTTAAAAAAGTTGGAACTCATATATGGAGCAGGCTGATAAAGATATTAATCTCGATGAATTTGTGAGGCATCCAATATTCGTCAATTACGAAGCAGATCGGGCCGGTGTCATTAGACATTGTCGTCGCAAAAAAAAAAAAAAATCCTCTTGGAAATGTCAGCAACATGGGGTACCTCACTATTGGAATTCCAGAAAAAAAAGAAAAAAAAATATCTTCCGCACAGATTTATTTATCAGTGTTTTATCGGTGTTATCAATGATGGGCTAGTTATTGTACACGTGAACTCAGATAGAACAGATAACCATTTGGAAAATTTACGTACCATCAGAGAAAGAAAACACTATATGCGGAAAAAGCAGGCAAACACATACACAAAAACCACTACGACCAAGTGGATCAACTAATCTTGAAACTGGAGAAACAAACGAATTTAAGTCCATCTCAGCTGCTGGATATATTTTGATATTTGCCCAAATTCGGTACAGCTCGCTGCAGATGGTGCAACTAATTCATCTACACTGAATTAACCAGAAAATAAAATTCGCGTATATCACACAGTAAATATCTCTGCTACCAGACCCACATACAAGTCAGTTGACATAAAATATTTCAGTATATCAGTAACATAATTTTTACCGCAGCGTATTTCCGGAATTTTAATTCTACCCATATTTAGTCATTTTCCCCGCCGATATGTCAAACCGCTAAAAATACATGTGATAAATTGATCGCTAATAATAGCAAGCTGGGTTCACCAGGCTCGGCAAGATTAATACTTGTTGTGATAATAGAACTGAAATGTTCAGATACCTAATAAATTCTCTATTAAATGCGTGTACACTATTTTTGATCTGTCTGTTCATAAGTGCGAATGTGCTGATTATATTCTCTGTAATTCGCTGTGAGCTGTACCGCTGGTATAGTTCATATAAATTATTTGTAGCCGTATAGTCTTAATGGAGCATGGCCGAGTGGGTAGAGCGTACTGACAATCTTTTTATCAACCTGTGGAAACGTACCTCATGTTCAATCCAAGGGACACCCAACTGAAATACTGTCGGCGTTTTAAGAAACAAAATATTAAAGGTGTGTGTGTGTGTGTGTGTGTGTGTGTGTGTGTGTGCCTGCGATACATTAAAAAAAGACGAAATATCGTTGAATTGTAAAACTTAACCCAAGTGCACTTGCCTGGCCCCCCTCCAAACCCAAATAATGGTGTTCATTTTATAGCACCCCCGGTTGACTTGAGGCAGGGGAGTGCTTCATTAAAAAATTGAAAATCAGTCTGGACAAGCCTCTGAATCTCTAAAATTTTGTTTCGCACTTAGCGATTCACCAGGGTGTGTGTTCACGCAACAAGAAAAGTCATTCAACAGATATTCAACGTCAATCAACCTGGTCGCAGTCATTCTTTTTTGCTAGCCTCAGGTTAACAAATCAGCATTAGCGCATGTAAAATTAACATTCTCACAATGGGGTTTTGATGGGGGGACCCCTCAAGATCAGTGCGTCCATTCCTGAATAGTAACCGTGCTTACATCCAAGCCTTGGATTGGCCTTAATACAGTTAATGAGTCAACACTCCTTGGCTAAAGCAGCGTAATTTTTAGCCTCAGATTCTGAATTGAAGCACTGTATGTCTTTTTAGCCCCCAATTTGTAAAATAGGACCCTGATGGGGGTCCCCTCAAGTCGTCGCCACTTTTTGGGGTTAGTTGCCCCCCTTCTGCTGCTATGGTTGGCAGCACTTCATTTGCATGGATTATGCTAGCTGTCTTGATAACATCAATGACACACAAAGCAACAGCCCAGGCATCTGGGGTGGAGGCTGTTGACAGTGATATAATGGATAGAAAGGCTGTTTTATCTAGGTTTAATGAATAAATACCACCCGGTGTGCCAGCATAGTGTACATGAGAGGTTGCCCCTCATTTGAGCTAGACATGGTATTCCCATGCAGACAATGGCTGTACAAATGCGACTCCTTACACTCTTATATTTTTAAAGCAGAAGATGATCCATGACATAATGGCCAATGGTAAGCATCTTGTCGCTGAGGTCAAGCAGGTTGCAATTCTGGTTGGACAACATAAAAGTTTACTGATGTCGGACTTTTGTTAGGCAAGTAGATGGACTCCATGTGGGTGACTAGGGTTCACTTTTTTCCCTCTCATATCTACAGGAGGATTGATTACCATTTATTTCAACACTACATATATCTTCCTCTGGATATTCTTTCAGCTTTATTTATCTAAACAGGATGTTCAGTACTTAACCATACACATTTATGAAAGTAAAATTTAAATCTTCACTATTTACTTGTACTATGATACAGCTTTTACCTGAAACAAGACTTCGGTAGTTATATGTTTTCATGAAGTTCTCAAAAAATACTTTTACACATTTTGAAATTGTAGATGCTTGCAATATACAATTATTTTCTGCCATTAATGGTTCAAGTACTTTTGACAATGTATAATGGATAGAGGAGTGGCTGAAAATATTCAATAACAATTTCTATCAGAAAATCTTCAGAATAATAAATTGTACGTACCATAAAATCAAACACTTGTGACAGTTTTGCGAGAGAACAACCTGCTCTCTTTCATTGTAGTAGGTGTGTAAAGCAAGGTGAACATTTTTGCCAATGTTATTTATCATGTGTCTGAATGACTTTGAAAATAACTGTACTGGTGTGCATTTACATTTCTTTTCTACACTGTGTTCTAATCCCTTCGAATTTGTATACTGTTTATGCCAATGAAATTGTAATTTATAGTTCTGATGCTAAATCAAATAATTTAAATCAAAATCAAATACTCAAAGCTAGCAAAATTTAATATAAATTCCACAAAGTCAAAAATGTTAATTTTTGATACATGGTTGGTGAGAATCTAAAATGAATTTGTGTTGAATTTAAATATGTATGCATTTGTTAAATCAATCATGTACACTGTTGATGAAGCTAAAAAGGCCTGGAATCAACTTGAACATATATTTACATATTTCAGTTTTCCCAATGACCTGCAGTTGTATATTTTCAATACTGACTCACCAGTTTTACTTTATGGATATGAATCTGAAAATACCACAACTACTGAAGATCTACATAACAAATTTCTCAGAAATTGTTTAGAATTAAGGAAACAAATTCCCATTTACATACATTATAAAGAACAATGAAGGAAATCTATCTGTATAATTTTGATATTCTGAATGATAGGAATTAGGATCTCATTCATCAATGGTAAATTGGCTAATTTATTCAGAATAATAATAATGTTTTTGAGGCAAATGTTAATGCTGATACTTACAAATGGAAGAATAACATAAGTGATACTTTGTTAATTGTTGTGAGATCAAACCTCCTTTATTACGAATTTATCAATAATCCTAAAAGATCGAAACATATGGCACTGGTGTGGGAAGAAATTCTGCTTGTCTCTCCCCATTCCCTCCACAAAACAAACAACAAAAATGTAATTCTGTTCTAAAGCCCTCTCAATGGAATGTTGACCCCTAATGCGCCTGCCATCCCCCACTCCTACTCTTCGCACCATTCAACAGTTCAGGAATGACGATCTACTGTAACTCCACTAAAGGGAAACTTTACCATTTCTAAAAACAAGATTTGAATATAAAAATAACCCCATGGATTAGTGTTACCTAGAGTTGTGCATTTACATCGAATAAAGATTATGACTACCAATCAGAGACTCCCTGTTGAGACTCGTCATTGAGACAATACACACTTTGAGTTAAGAAGATGTGATAATTGTAATCAAAATGGCATTGGGGATGAATTTCATTACTTAATGATTTGCATGAAAATTAAAAAAAATGAAGTATGTTTCCAAAAGCATTATTTTACCAAATGATGTGTTGCAAAATTTTATTATATATTTAATTTTATAGCTGTATTCAGTTACAAGTTGAGGGGAATTATTTATATAAATTATTCATTCAGATTACAAGGTGCTCATTGACTCTTTGTACTAAAACACTACTTTATGATTATTAAGGACTTATTCGAAGACATTCTGGATTATTTCATTGTGATACAGCACGACATTCAAAACTATCTGAATTCATGCGGTACATTCTATACTTATGGACTTGTGATAGGACATGTATTATTATTTAGGTTTCAATTCACAGCACTCTAAATTCCTCTTAAATTTTCACTTTGTGACTTAGAGAAATAAACTGCTGAATTTCACTCATACTGCTGGTCTCTCTTCACTTGTCACACAGTGTAAGACCAGAGATTCTAAGAACTTGTCTGCTGGAAATAATTGTAAAATTATTCTAACTTTTGGCAACATTATCACAAGTCATAAATTTTATGTTATTTATCGAATTGGAAATTTCTCCTACTTCATAATCATGTACCTTTTGTACTAGTTATTGGATTGTCCTAAAATTTTTATATTCATATAAGTAAATGTTCTGTCCTAAAATTCTTATTTTCGTGTAAGTAAATGTTTTATTCTAAAACTGATATTCATGTTGGTAAATGTTCTCACAATTTCTTTAAATTTTGAATACTAGTTATTGGATTCTGTCCTAAAAGTATTATATTTATGTAAGTAAATGTTGTCACAATTGTTGCCACATTAGTACTATCATCCACAAATCAGTCCTATAAATTCTGAAGCATGAATGTCCCTGCATACTTTCTCCTTAAATGCGTTAATTTGTTGCATCCAATAATTTTATTTTGGCTTTCTCATCAATGTATACTCTGGATTAATTTTTAATAGCAAAACATACAAAATGTTTCTGAAAGAGAATAAATGAATAATAAATTCATGTTTGTATTTTTTACTCTCCTAACTCTCATTCTCATGATGGGAGTGAAAACCCTAAAATTGCTCCCATGTTACATGCTTGTCTTTTTCGTATAATGGCTGCCTTTATAAAGTTTGGTAAAACAAGAAAGTAATATATGACAATGCTGTATGTTGACATGAACGAGACAAGATATCACCTATACCAAGTTTCATTAATTAAATCATTTTCACATATAAAGTAAAAATATTAAACAGCATAATAATAGACAAAATAAATGAGAGCATCAACAACATAATATAAACAGTATATATCATAGGAAAAATTATGTGATACAAACAAAAGTACGTAACTGAAATAAACTAAATACATTAACAAAGCTACTAACGATAAAAACTAAACCACTAGCCACTTTAAAATTTATTCTCCATTATGTATTTTCACATGACTCTGAAAACACTACTCTGCCACAATATCTATTGTACATCATCCTTCCGCTCTTCAAAGCATTGCTTTTCCCAAACATTTTATCACATGTCACATTTGAATGGTTAATGTCCAGTATGTATTCTCATGCTGAAGTTAAACATTCTATCACAAACTTAACATTTGAGTGGTTTAACTCCAGCATGCATCTTCCTGTGGTTCTCAAAAGCAGTTTTGTGCCCATGTTATCAACAACTTCACATGTGAATGGTTAATCCTCATTTGTGTCTGTAAAACAGAAATCTATCTAAACATTTTATCATCACATTTTAATTGTGCTTGTGTATCTCCTGTATGGATTCTCATGTGCTTCTTCAAATGACCACTTTCTCTAAACATTTTATCACAAACATCACATTTGAATGGTTTATCTCCAGTATGAATTCTCATGTGGTTCTTCAAATGACTGCTATAGCCAAACATTTTATCACAAACTTCACATTTGAATGGTTTACCTCCATTATGTATCATCATGTGGGCCTTCAACTCACTAGTCTGTCCAAACATTGTATTACAAAGTTCACATTTCAATGGTTTATCGCTAATATGTATCCTCATGTGGCACTTCAAGTGGCTACTTTGTCTAAACAGTTTATCACAAACGTCACATTTGAATGGTTTATCTCCAGTATGTAAGCTTAAGTGCGTCTTCAAATTACCTTTCCAGATAAATATTTTATTACAAACTTCACATCTGAATGATTCATCTCCAGTATGTATCCTCATGTGCGTCTTCAAGCCACTACGATGTCCAAAAATTTTATCACAAATTTCACATGTGAATGCCTGATCTCCAGTGTGTATCCGCATGTGGACCTTCAAAGAACTACTATATCCAAATGTTTTATTACAAACTTGACATCTGTATGGTTTATATCCAGTATGTATCCTCATGTGGACCTTCAAATTACTATTATAGCCAAACATTTTATCACAAACTTCACATCTGAATGTTTTATATCCAGTATGTATCGTCATGTGGACCTTTAAATTACTATTGCATCCAAACATTTTATCACAAACTTCACATCTGAATGTTTTATCTCTAGTATGTATCGTCATATGACTCATCAAACGAAAACTTCGATCAGGCATTTCGTCATAAATTTCACATTTAAGTCGGCCAGTCTAAAGACCCACGAGAGAGGGTCCTTGCATTTACCGCAAACAAACCAAAAACCACAGCAAACCATCACAAACCTACTGCAAACCACCTTTAAACTGCATAATAATGCTAACTTACTGGAGAAAATATAATACGTTTTAAGGAATGCTGGACTTCTCGGCCAAAACAAAATGTGAAACTTAAACAGGCCTAACACGTCAAGAAATTTTGAAATGACATTCCGAGTCCGATTTGCAGTTGTAAAGTTTCGATACGATAAAGTGCATTTTTTTTTTAAATTTTTATTTTTTTTTCTTCATAATCATTAAAAGATTCATTACATTCAATACATAATTGAAAGAAGTAACTTTATTTGATTATATTTGAGTGTACTTCAGTAGGGTAACATAGTCATATTCCGACCAGTAGGGTAATTTCGACCGTGGTTGTACCTCCCTCTGTTTATATCAAAGATATGCAAATTACTTGCTGTGTTCTTTGTTTTTATTTGTGCACATGCGGATGCAAATTAGTAAAGATGGTTCGCATGACAAAATGACGTGATAACCTCAGTATTCCCTCTTCCGCGCGAGTTCAGAAGCGGCATACGTTCATTTTTTTAAAATTTTTTTTTACTTATTCAGGCCCCCTAGTCATGCATCAATCATCCAAGATTTGTATAGCTTTCCATAACATAATAATTATGCCATCGTAGCTTTAAAATAATGCTTTGTCCTCTAAAAAAAGTAAAAATTGCACAAGTTTTATGACAATGCAATGTTCTGTACAATGATTATATTTACCCCAGGCTATTTTTTATCAGATGGCAATTCCGACTAAGAACACAAGCTTAAAGAAAATGTATAATTATGATTAGTTTGCATTAAACTTTGAAGAAGAAGGGGAAAAAAACTAGGAATAAATACGTAATTAAAAAAAAAAAAAAAAAAAATTAAAGGTATAAATCTAAATAAAAAAAAATAAAATGTTAATTCTCTCCACAATTATCTCTATAACAATATCCACAATTATCTATGTATCAATATCGCTTTCGATCTGCTGTCTCTCTATCTGCAAAAAATATAAACAATTAAAAGCTTTTAAATCTGTCAAGATAAACAAAATCTTTGTATTTTGCAGATGAAACTTGTATATGTACGGCCCATATATGGTGGTCGGAATTACACATATCAGAGGACGGAATAAGCCACAACACGGTCGGATTTACCCCTGCGTATATAGTCATAATAAAATAATTTTTGTTTTCAGTAAGAAGAACTCAGATTATATGCTTTTTGAATAATGAAACTTGTTCCAAGAAGTCCGGTTGACTGCTTCCCGTATTGTAGTTAGGGACACAGTAGTCGGCTTCAATGATTAAGTTGTCGATCTCATGTCAACGACCTTAGTGGTCGGAATATGACTAGATTACCCTTTATTTCAGTGCATTTTAGTAACTAGCTATGACGTCGTTACTTCGACGTCCACGAGGTTGAGATGCTAATATTAGCACTATTTAGTAACTAGACGTAGTCATTTTCATAATTACTATTTTTATTCCCCCAAAAATTTGATTGTGCTGTTGATTGCTGTCTAAATCATTTAATTAAAAAAAAAAAAAAAATAAAAAAAATTATTGGATTTGTGTTTTTCTTATTCTGACATATTTGTGTGTACATTTTTCCCTAGAATTTTCATAGACCTACATTGCTGGCATGTACAGAAAGTAGAGGTTTGTAGTAATAGAGGGCAATCGAGGGACAATGGGACCATTGAAACAAGTGAATATTGAATCGAGGGACAATGGGACCATTGAAACAAGTGAATATTGAATCGAGGGACAAGGGGAATTTAACATGGTGGGTCAGTCCAGGGACAAGGGGAATTTAACATGTCAATGTACTGGACACTGGGGAAAATGGCAACAGTGTTGCATGCGGCTGACCTCATTCGGGTGGAAATATAATAACAGTGTTCGAGTCGATCTCAACACGTGCTATCCCAGCTAACACGCAACGTTTCCACAACGTTGCTATATTGTTGTCTTTTGGTTAAGTGGGAAAATAACGTTTTGGCAACGTTGCCTAAACGTTACACATGAACATGATCGTAAATAGTCCTCTGATCTAAAAGATATAGTAAATTACAAATGGTATGTATATGCTTTGATCCTAATAGAATGGACAAGAAATAATATAATTTTTACAAAGATAATATATAACGATTTTACAACGTTGTACCAATGTTGCGGTTAACTTTACATTATCAGGGGGAACAATCATAGTTTCGTAGTTTATTCATTTTTATTTTCAAAACCAATAACTATAAGAAGGTTGCAACTTTTGTAGGAAATATTTTACTCGTCAGCTTTTTTCGATTACAAACATGACATGCTGTCATTGCATTGACAATATTTTACGTATCTACGAACCGAAGTCTAGCTCATCCTGTACCGACCGAATCGCATTTATGGCAGAGACGTATCTCCTGTCTCCCGCTGTTTTGAACCACCATGGTATGAACATTAAATAGTTAATGCAAATTCGCATTTTTAGTTGCAGAAAATAGCGTTTACAAGCTAGGCGCGAGGCAGTGCCATGGATGCAATCGTATTTGCAAAGAAAGAAAGTGGGACTATCGGCTAACATGTTCAACTCATAAAATGACCTAACTGTTTGGTATATTTCTGTGACTTTTATCCGACTCGTATTAAGTAAATTATATTGTTACACTGATACATTTTTGGAAAGAAAAATATCGAGGATAGGATAGGTTACCTGGTAAAATGCCTTCCGTTAGGCAAAATTTTCGAATTACGCGCGCTTAGCTCAAGAGCATAAGATTTATCGTTCTTGACCAAAACATTTTTTTTTAAAAATACCAAGTAATATACATTGAAGTCAATCACAAGTGAAATTTAAATGAATTTATGTTTAGATATATGTATACATATACAGATATACATAGATGTGAAAAAGAAAATGCATATTAAAGATAATTAAATTTTGATAATTACTGACATGAATTATAGTTGGTTGAAATAATCTAATACAGGCATGTTTTCAGTGATAATTATGTACATGAGCTTTTTGTGAGTAATAAACACAGCACATATGAATAACATCTGTCATCTGCTATGCAGTATATTTACTAATTAATAAGATGGAAAAACTTGTTTACATTGGAAATTCATGGGTCTAGGTCAGTTGAGTGATTGGGGGATTCACATATAGTTCTAGAGAATCGTGCAGAATATTCAACCAAAAATGATCAAAAATTTGTACGTCATCTTGCAAGCTCTATATTTATTTCTTTGTTAACTTCTAAATTGATTGCTGTGTACATGGCCTTATTACTGAATAAAGTTGATGCTGCAAAATGATAATTGTGGAGAGCATTTGTGACCATTATTCGTTGTGCATGCGTACAACGTTACCTGGGGTGAATAATTGTTTCTCCAGGTAAACGACTGTACAAGCATGTATCTCGTCGGAATCTACATGCGACGAGAGTCACGAAAAGCATGAGTATTTTACCCTGACTATTATTCACTCTTCTATGGATTTAAGGTTGATTCTATTTCAAACTGACACATTGGTCATTTGGATCTTGTCGAGGAGTGTACGTTGTCCATTTTTGTCTACAGCCATAGGGGTAAGTGTTACATTTTTATTTGATGTGTGAAGCATATTCAGTTTTAATGACGTAGTGTGAAATGTTGTCTACCACTACGCAGATTTGAAACGAACTTTTGAATTGTTACAAGTTCCTATTAAGCCTTTAAGTTAGTAGCATGTATCTATAGATTGTAATTATGTACCTTATTATGACCAGTTTGGTTTTATTGTAGCTGTGTATGTGGATGCATAGCGGTGGAGCTGTGTATGTGGATGCATAGCGGTGGAGCTGTGTGGATGCATAAATGTGTAGCTGTGCGTATGTGTATGCAGATACATCAGACTGACGGTCTGGCTGTCGGTATGTCTGTATGGGGTGGAATCAAGTCCATACAAGGAAGGAACTGCATGATGTATAAACCTGTGCGCATGGTGGATCCGTGAAGGGTAGATGGGGCCAAAACAAGTGAGCCGACCCAGGAATTCCGGAGAACTGTGTGGTTTTGACAAATGGACTCATAAACCAAGTCAAATGGTTTCGGATGCAAGTCTTTACAAATAGTTATCGTATGACTGAGTTACGAGTCATTGTTTGGTGCAATCGTTGTATTGTTTAACATTGGAAGTATTTGTTTCAGTTGATGTTTTAATCGAATACAATTTGGGTCATGCTATCATCACATGAGATTATTTGAGTCTCGTTTATGTTTCAGGAGATTATGTGAATCTCACTTTCATTTTGAATATTTGCATTTCACTTTCATTTTATGTTTTTCATTTGGGAATGTGTTAGTATGAGTCGTGTGTTTGGAGCGTGATAGAATAAATAACTTCATAAACCAGAATCATCTCTACGTCTGACGCCAAAACCATCAACATTGAATGCAAACTTCACCGACACCAGTAATGAAACAACACATCCAGGGAGTAAAAAATACAGGATTCCAGTGACAGTAAGTTTTATTTCTTTTCAAGTAAATTGTACAAAAAGCATGCATTTTTCATTTCGTAAATATTTTTAATTGTTAAACCCATGTTATCTTTACAAGGAGTTAATAGTAATTTTTCTTTCAAAACAGATGCTTATAGTGTCGTAAATCTCTTACAGATATCCAGCTCAGTGTACTTATGAAACTGAACACAATTATTGAGAATCAACGGCAGCAGCTGGCCCTCCTTAGGAAAGTTTTAGTTAATACACAAGGCCCAGACACAGGATATACAGAAAATATTCTTGCAACGCCATGTGGTTCAGTGGAGGAACCAGTTTGCCAGAGGTTGGAAGAGAATCCCGAACTCTCCAAGAAGATGGTAATTCAGGGCCTTATTTTCTCAGATAACTGTTGTCGTGTCTATAACCTTTTATTTGCAATGTCCATCGTACAAGTGCTGGGGTGCCTGCAGAATTATTTTTGAGTGTGTGTGTGTGGAGAACATGTAGTGGTCCGCTATAAGTTTTACGGATGTAGGCCTAAACATGTTTAGAGATGAAAATATGTACAGGTGTTTTGCTATATATACACTATTACATATATTTTGGCTATTTTAATTCAATCTTAGAGTGAATGTCATTAATGAAATTGAATTATTCACGTTGGTTAATTTGTAATTTATAAAAAAAATTATAATTGTTGTTAGTACATTGTGTTGCATAGTTGGTGTTGGCAAATTGTTTCAAGTTTGAGCAAACATATTTGCATGCAAAACCATGGCAAAAAAACAACTCTTTCCTTGAGATACTCTGGGTTTTGTATACCCCAGGGCCCTGCCAAGGAGCAGTTGTATCCGTGTCATCTGAGACCACATCATACCTGTAATAATAAAGAACTATGACAGCCATGTAATTAGGGCTACCAAATAGCTAAATTCTCCCTCTGTCTGTCTGTTTGTCTCTCTCTCTCCTCTCTATTTTGTGTGATGTGTTAACCATGTTGGAGAGACCTTAAATTGCTTTATGACTAAGGACTTTTTTATAAGGTAAAGAACGTTTTAAATCTCTGCAAATAAAATTCTTCTACATTACATAATGCTTTGTGGGCTGCTCCGGTGGCCAAAGTGGTTAGAGCGTCCGCATCGGATGCAGGAGGTCGCGACTTCGAACTCGGACGAGTCATACCAAAGACTTAACAAAAATGGTACTAGCAGCTGCCTCGCTTGGTGTCCAGCATTAAGAGGTTAGTGTTAGGACTTGTCGGCCTGGTGTCTGGATAATTTGACTGGGTGGAACATGATGCTACATCACTGTGGCATGATGCCCCAGTGCTAGACATCACTATAGGCTGCCAAACTGCAGATGTTATAGGGAGATGACTGACAAAAATTTAAAACTCCAAATCACCCCACCGCCACACACACCACACCATACATATATATATATATATATATATATATATATATATATATATATATATATATATATATAAATGCTGTGTGGGTTGTCAGTTATTTATTTATTCATATACTCATTCACGAATTCAGATTTGTTAATGAACTGAAATTATCAAACTTGGCGTTATGCATCATTCAATTTCCTCGTCATTATTCTTTAAATTCAATTTTTATATTATTCAATGTGTATGCCTTTCTGTGTCTTTCAATGTTGTTGGCTCGTATTCACTTCCATCATACTGATGAACAGAAGGGAAAAATCTTGAGGGAATGTTGTTTAGGTCAGTTGCTGGCGCTTCATGCATAGGGCGTATCTCGTAGTTTTTTTCTCTAGATATTCTTCAAGAAGTTTTTTTTAAGTGTCCCAATGTTTCACATTTGGTATCACATTTGCATGATATAGAACCCTTCGACATGAATGGTTCATAATTCTCAATAATAAAATCAGACTGGGGTTTATTAGACCAACAAATGTATTGCTTTCATTACATGACCGTGACCTACACCTCTTAGACTTCCCAAATGCTCTTATTTCTAAGGTCTTGATTCTGATGCCTACATTTTAATTTGAAGCCATCAGAAATGACGTGTCCTTTTTTCTTGCAATAGGTACACGTAGGAATAAACAAGGATTCTGAATCAAGTTTATCAGAAGCTCGATTTTTAAACCGATTTGAGTCGTATTAGGCTTCGTATGAGGCTGAAATACCATTCTACCAGTAGACTGCTGAGTGAAAGTCTTACTTACAACAGGAACTTTGTGTTAAGGAATACTTGTCAGCAGCAAGAGCAGCATCTTCCATGGTTTCGATCTCTGGCTCTTCAAGACGAGTCTTAATGTCATTAGGAACACAGTTCTTAACTCCGCAGCAAGTAATACAAGTTGTTCGAGACTTTCATAATCATGTTCAACTTGCTTGGCTAAGCACAATCTCTTAAATAACTGGTCTTTTTCTCTTGCAAATTTAACATGTGTTTGTCCAGCTTCTTTTTAATAGTTCGTGAAGTTTTGCCGATAGTCCCCAGGGACTAACGCATATCCCTTAAGATGCATTCCTTAGCCAATCATAGTCAGAACTTTGCTGTACTGACAGGGATGCATAGATATTTCGGGCCTTACGAAAAAGTACACATTGCAATAATTGAGTACAATGCTTCCTTGGCCATTTCAAATTTGCAGCAACTTCTTCAAAATAAAATATTTGTCTACTCTTTTTTTTCACTAAAAAGGTGGTACTAGCCTAAAACTTTTTGTAATGTGAAAACCTTGTAATGTGAAAACCTGAATTTGTATGTGAAGTGAGATGGTGCTTTTCATTTGCCAGCTCCATTTCTTTCATTTCAATTTGAACTTCCTTTTCATCCGTCTCTTTTTGTAATTGCATTTGTTCTTTTTGTAACTCATTTTGTCTTTCTCCCTCTCCTGTCTCTCTCTCTCTTCCTCTTTTTCAAATTACAATTTCATTTGTTTCTCATTCTTTCCTGTCGCTCTCTTCTAATTGTAACTGCATTTGTTTCTCCGCTTTCTGAAGCTCGAGCTTCCTTAACTCCAACTCCATCTTATATTTCATTTTTAATTCCTTTACTTTTTATGTCAGTCTGATACAGACTTAATGACCGAAGCCAAAACACTTATCGAAAACATTCTTCTCTACCAAATACTGAATCAAAATGTTTTAATTTCTTGCTTCGTTAAGGAAGATTTTGCCTCAGAAAGATCTTATTTTCTGGCAAGTTCAAGCAACTCATTTTTTTCAAACTATCCAACTGCTCTTGAGTAGAACTAGAAAGAAAACTCTCCATTTGATGACATTGTGAAAAAAGCATGTTGTTTTCACTAAAGATTTCAAACAAAATGTAAAACAGTACTTAGGATTTAAAAACCAGGGGAATTTAAATTTCACAAAACAATTTTCTGAAATATTTTAGCCAAAATTCATATATCCCAAGGACGAGCACCCTAATTTTCCTTTTTGTTACGTGTAGGCTCGTACAAATGTAACAAAAAAGGTTTAAGTCAACAAGCATTGTAAGTTTTAACAAAATAATTAATTTCCCTAGAAAACAAGATAAAAATGTGAAATAGGACTTACGGTTTGTGAATTTAATCCAAAAATTAATCCTAGAATTGAAAAATATATAAGTCCTATCACTAAACAGTTCTAATTGAATCCAGGTTCGAATCTCTGAAGTGCCAATATGGAAGGCGATGACGTCAGATGAGGTCGTTGTACAGAAGGCAACAGTTCCTCGTTGAAACACAATTTGTGTTACCGTTTAGAATTCCAGAATAAATTTCAACTAAATGTTTTTTCCCAGAATTTTTATAAAGAAAAGCACTTGTTTCGTTTTCCAGAGAATATGAATTATTTTGAATCCCAAAAAATAGATGAACTTCAGAACAAACTGTCATCAACAATAAAAACACCTTGAGCTCTAAGATGTAGGAATACGACTGAATAGATCTACCAGCAAATGGCTGTTTTAACCACCGATTTTAGATCACATGGTGGCTCACGTGACGGGGCTACGTGATTATTAATTTGAACAGCACAGTAAAACAAAAATGCCAATTTGCACGTATGCTAGAATAGCCCTAAGAATCAGATTCCCACACCGGAAATAAAAATAAAAAAGGCTGTTTACAACTTAGCTAACAAGCTGGCCGAAGATCACCTTGGTAATCGTAAATCATTTTTCATTCAATGTTTGCAAACGTCTCAACCAAGGTGAACTAAAAATAGTGATAAAGCATCCGTTATATTCTAATCGGATCAAGTGTATTTTCCGAAAAGACATTGAAAATTATCATTACAATAAAATGTAATGAAACAAAATTAAAATACAAATTTAAAACTTAAAATACAAATTTAAAACTAACACACAAGTAATTAAATTACATATACGTAACACTGTGCATGGGTGGATGTTTTGTCAATAAAATGATTCTTTTATGAAAATATGGGCCTGACATCACCAGATATATAAGTGTAACCGGGTGATTTGAAAACCCTGTCTTTAATGGTTTATTATAGCTGTGTCAGGTAACACTGTGGTCTCTTTCTGAAATCCACATGCCATTGATACCAACACTTCAAAAATAAATGTAATTCCACCACAGCCACCCTTAGACATGGTTTATTCTTTTAGATAGATACACAGACAGACAGACAGGTGGGTGGGGAGGTAGGTAGATAGGTAGGTAAGGAGACAGTGAAACAGATAGCAAGTGCTCATATGACTTGTGAGGTGATATCAAACACATCCTCAAACTGGGCATAACTTCTATTAAATAATCGCAACAATAAGACACCTAATAACAATGAAAACTTGGGAGACCCAATAATATTTTTCTGCCATGTATGTATTGGTTTGTCAATAATATATGTGATCAGATTGCAAACGCTCAATAATTTTCTTATATTAATCATTTTAGTTGAAGAATGAAAAATAAGACAGTTGAAAACTGTGATTGTTTGTGACATTGCAACTACGTGTATAACAATTTTCAATTACTTTACTTTCCCATCCTTCAATTTTGTGCCATTAGAAGGAATCAAGGAGAATACACATTTCTATATTAATTACTTTAATTCCATTTCAAATCAATAAACTTGATGGATACTCTAAATTTAACTTCTTATGCACTGTCACATCAGTTCTCTCATCAGTCCTATAACTCGGATGCAGGAAGTCGTCAGTTTGAAACCGTGTCGAGTCGTACCGAAGACTTATAAAAATGATACTAACAGCTGCCTCACTAGGCACTCGGCATTAAGCGGTTAGCCTGGTGTTAGGATAATGTGACTCGGAGGGTCATCATGCTACATTTCTGCTGCATGATGCCCCGGTGCTAGACATCACCATAAACTGCCACAATGCAGACATGATAGCGATATGATTGTTAAAGCTACGTTGAAAATCCAAATCACACACACACACACACACAGTCCTATAAAATCTGAAGCATAAATGTCCTGTTTACTCTCCTCAAATGTGGAATTGATTTGCATCCCAAAATTTTATTTTGGCTTGCTCAATTGTACACACTGGATGAATCTTGAATAGCAAAAATACACTTATTCTCGAAGAGAATAAATAAATCATAAATTCGTGTTTGTCTTTTACTCTCCCACCTCACATCCTCATGACAGGAGTGAAAACCCTAATTGCTCACATCTTACATGCATGTGTCTTTTGTACAATGGCTGCCATCTTCAAGCTGGGTAAAAACTAAAGAAATATACGAAATGCCATACATACATGTAGGTAAGGCTGGGATAACTTTTGTCAATGAAATATAAAGTATTTCTTTATATTAAAAATTAAAGTAAAAATCATTAAATAGCATAACAGACAAAATAAATAAGTGTCATAAACATTATATCAACAGTATATATCATAGGAAAAAAGTACCTAATACATGTAAAACTACGTGACTGATAGAAACTAAAAACATTAACAAACCTACTAAGGCTAAAAACTAAACCATAACATAACTTTAATGTTTCTTCTCCAGTATGTATCCTCACATGCACCTTGAAAACACTACTCTACCAAAATATCTAAGGTACATCATCCTGCGGCTCTTCAAATTACCACTGTGTCCAAACATTTAATCACAAACTGCACATTTGAATGGTTAATGTCCAATATGTATTCTCATGTCTATGCTGCATTTAAACATTATATCAAAAATGTAACATTTGAATGGTTTATCTCCAGAAAGCATACTCCTGTGGTTCTCCATAGAGCCCACACAAGGTCAACAACTTCACATGCGAATGGTTAATCCACAGGTGTGTTCGTAAAGCAGAAATCTACCTAAACATTTTATCATCTTTACATTTGAATTGTGTTTGTGTATCTCCAGTATGAATTCTCATGTGGTTCTTCAAGTGACTGCTATATCCAAACATTTTATCTCCTTTATGTATCATCATATGGGCCTTCAAGTCGGCTATGGAAAGAAATCTCTGGTCTTGGTACGGACCAGGCAAGTGTTAGGAAATATTTACGGAAATAATTCAACCCACCCCCTCCCAAAAATTAAATATTAATCAAATATAAAAGTCTTTACTTTTAATATGAAGTGCTCCATATCAATATATATATATATATATATATATATATATATATATATATATATATATATATATACTTTTACTATAGTTGCAAGATTTCTCTCGTAACTAAAGACCCATTTCTCACTTATTATTGTTTTTAACACTAGAATTTAGGCAAATTTCTTCTTGACTTTTAAGAACAACAAATTTGACATGTGGAACTGGACTTTTACATGGTTAATATATTGAATTCCAGAACAAAACTACACCACTGTGTACAACAAAAAAGACAAGAAAAAACAAAAGGGAAGAACACATAAACGAATAGAAACAAAAATGGCCATGGGAATAGTGCCTCCCCGTGGTGTGGTCTGGATACATATCTATGGATAAATAAACACAAATATGAGTATTCCAATGACATGAATGATTCATGACTTCATCAACAGTTCCTATAAAAAAAAAAATTGATATCTGACAAACTCACAAATACCTATTTCATCCTGAATCATAAAATAACCTTAGATGTGGGGAGTTTAAAACAGTATAAAATGCAACATATTATTTTAAAAACAGTATTTAATTTCAGATAAATTTCTAATATGCAACAAAGAACATGTAAACTGACATTAAGCGATATTCCTTTTTTACTTTTAGCAACACTTTTTGTATGTTTTGTAATTATTCTTTGAAAAATTTTCAAGAGATATTGGGGCAGTTGTGTTCAGTCAACTGCTGAAGCATATTTAACTTTCATTGTCAAGGGGCTGTCTAAATTCCACTGGGGTTTCTCCTGACTTGACCGATCTTTTTCCCCGGACTGACCTATCAGATAACTCTTTTGTGAATACGTTCAGGGCCTATGTTTAATCAAATTCCACCTATTGTCACTACTGAATGTCTCCATCTGCAACTTAAGCTGTTCCATCCGATTACTGTTGGATCTTTAACATTGCTGCAGCAGTCACTTTTTAATGTCTCTTCCATCTTGGCTGTAAGATCCTCCAGTTGTTAAATTTTCCTCCTTAACCTAGAAACTTTATTCTCTAATAATTTTACTTTTCTGCTGTCTGATCTGAAAGATAAAGTTAATTACAGATAACCTCTGATCAACATTGTCTTAAGCTTTTAGCGCATTATTTTTGTACCCCACTTTATTTACTGGAATAATTATGATCCAACTCAAAATTATTTAATCCCTTACACTTAATACACAACTTACTGAGCATTTATATTATTGGAGAATTTTGTCACTAGTTGTATTTTAACTGAAGCTGACTAGCCATAGGTATTATAAGTCACAGGAGTCGGATGTTTTAATCAATAAAAATTTATCCACTCTGACTCCGGATGTTGCATATAGCTGCTTCCGGTTTCATCACGTTGTTATTTGCACCTGTATTGTGTACAGTTTGACACATTAACTAGTTTTAGTTTGTTTTTTTGTTTTAATTTACCAAATTACATCAGATCATAGAAATAGTGATGTCATGAAACAGAAAACGATACCAAACATCTAAATTCCTATCGTAGATGCAGTACCGCGTCTGGTATCGAGATCGAAAAGGGGGGGGTATGATAATGTTTAGTGATTTCAAAAATTCGAAGAGCAAGTTTAAATTGGGTCTGAAAAAAATCATGTATATTAGTTTGGTTAAAACTAATATGATGACATATAAAAACCAATAAAATATCCATATAACTCCCACTGAAATAATCATGAATGACCAAAAAAAAGATACTCACCGTAATTTTGATGATCCTGGCTGTGTACGCTTTTCCGCCTAATTTTGCTCTCACCAAGTCAATTCCTTCATATTCTTCATAATCGCTTCTCTGCACTTCTACGTACTTAAAAGAAATGATATTGAAAATATTCTCATCTGTCCATTCCACGGGAGTCCATGTTTTTTGTTCGAGATTTTTACTTGTTGCAGAACCGTTTGCGTGCTCTTTCGTTTGTGGGGGAAAAAGAGGCTCAGCTGCTGAAATCTCGCATGTATATTAACCAATCATATCACGTCTTATTTCACAGTCATCCAATCAGGATAATCGTTGTTTACATATTTTGGTTTTTATGGCAATTTGGCAACCAGTGACAAAGTCAATAAAATATGCAGTTTATGACAGTAATGGACAAAAACGTTAGAACAAAGTCATTGAAAGCTTTTATAGCAAGTACATTTTGTTCATGCTGGCCAGAAAATATTTTCCCATATTAATCCAGAACTACTCAGGTTAAGTACACAAGTATTGAATAAAAGATCTCTATGAACATTTATACAGTATCATATCATTTTAAAAAAAAATATTCACCTTTATTTATATTTCACTAATATTGTGAGAAGTTTGTATGATGAATTTTCATAAACATTTTATGAATATAATGATATAGAAATTTCATATACATTTTTAAGAAATATCTTGGTGGTGCATCAAAGTACTTGAATTGTTCATGAAGCAAGTTCATGACATTTCAGAAACTTCAAAGATATTATAATAGTTCATAAAAGTTCATCATTGTGTTCATGAACTCAAGTACATGATTCATCAAAATTCTTGAAGTGTTCATGAACTTAGTTGAGGAACTTTCATGAATATTTGTTCATGATCTCAAATGATGAACTGATCATGAACATTTCAAGAACGTTCATAAACAGTTCATGATTATTCATGAAGTCATGAATTTGTTTTTGTAGGGGTATATATAATGTAACTGGCAACTACTGTTTTTTCCCCAAAAAGCACAGGGATAACAAATCAGCAACTGCATTCAGACCAGGTAGCTAATAATGGCTGTATTTATTAGTCTATAGGTGAAGCATATGTACACATAAATGGCAACTATTACAGTACCTAGCCAGTTGTACAGTAGCTGAAGTAAACACTCTGGCTCAGTGACTATCTAAATGGGATTGTTGTCACTGTCAGGATGTACAGAGATATTATGACTGACTACAGATGTTTGGTTATATTTAGGTATTGTTGTATATGTGTGTAAAGTCCTTAAAATCTTCATGCAACAAAAGCTAGACACTTGAAACTCATGCAGCAAAACTAGACACTTGAAACTCATGCAGCAAAACTAGACACATGAAACTTGGATCATTGGTAATCCTACTGGTGTAGATTGTGCCATTAACACTTTTGTAATTTTGGTCATGTCCCTGGGGATGGGGCTCGATATATAGGGGTGATTTTGCATACATTTCTAATATCTCTTTAACTGTTTGCCTCACATGTGTGAGGCATGCCATATGTGTGATCTGAATGACTACAGTGTCAGTACATATCAGACTGGGATCCTTGGATTATTCCCAAGTCTTTCCCTAACTGGATTAGCTGCAGTAGCTCAGTTGGTAGAATGTTGGAGTCATAATTCAAGGGTCACAGGTTTTGTATGCACAAAGGCCAGCCTGGGTAATCTGCCTCAGTGTGAGCTTAGGAGAGGTACTTAACTTCCATTTCTGCATTATATGGCCAATAATGTGTTAAAAGTTTAATTAAAACCAGCTAAGAAACTTTCCCTAACCACAAGATCTTAACCTCTAGGTCATAACAGAGAAACAGTCAAGATTCCCACACTATAAACAAATATACATTTACTTGGCATGAAAAGACAAATTGCTGTATGCAACTGATAAAGATCCCAGGATCCATTCCCACCGCTAATTGGGACTAAGTCCCTGGGTCATAACTCTGAAACTCAGAGATCCCCAACATAAAACTCTATTTACACTTAATGGGCATGAACAGGAAAATGTATACATGCAACTGATATTGACCCCATGGACATTCTCTACCCCTAGGGGCTAAAACCCTAGGTCATAACTTGTAAACTATTGAGATCTACACCTTCCAACCAGATGTACACTGGAATAGAAAGACAAATGTTTATATGCAGCTAGCATTGACCAAAGGGCCCATTCCTACCATCAGGGACTTAGTACATTGATCATAACATGGAAACTATTGAAATCTCCATCTTATAAAATCATGAACACTTACAGAACTTAAAAGACAAATTTGTTCATGTAACTTACATTGGCCCTGGAGTCCCTGGATCGTAGCTTTACAATTACCAAAATCTGTATTTCATAATCATGTTCATGTTTGCTAGGGATTGAAAAGACCAATGCACACACACACACACACACACACACACACACACACACACACACATATATATATATATATATATATAACTGACATTTCTTCCATGGACAATCATTAGCCTGACTCAGTGACTTGCCCAAGAGGCTCAAGTGTTACAGCTAATGTCAAAATGTTGAAACCTGGGGATATGTATTTTGTAAACACAGATTTCTAGCTTTAAGCTGAGCTGCCTCAGGAATTGCTAATAAAGGTCAACCATTGGTGAATTTTATCATGGTATCTCTGTGTTACATAATTAACTGAAATAAACAAGCAGCTGGTCATCCAGACATCTTCTGTTACCTTTAGTTTATTGTTCTGGACTCTTGGTTTCCTAAATCAAGTAAACAGATTTTAATATACATGTATTAGAGAAAACTTGTTTTGGCCTTCCATTTTCACCTGAGCATGATGCAACAAGAATTCCTTTTACAAAACTGTGAGTCATACTGGCATTTGTCATGCAGTGTCACCCATCAATTAGTACTGAGCTAATTACATAAGCATCCATCTTAAAACCACAAACACCCAGTACTGCAGATAGCTCTCGAAAACATAGTTGGTAAAGACCCCTTCCAAATGCATCACCATTGTGGTGGCACTTTTCTTTTATTCCATGATAATTAGTATTAAGCAATTGTTAACTCAACCCCATGTCATAATACTATAGACCAATCTGCTTTCTTGGTCAGTTACTATTTATAAATATGTATGTCCTTTTGTATATGGAATTACATTCATTGGTATATTCCCATTATAATCTAACTCCATCTAGGTATCTTCATAGATCACATATGTGCAAGTGAATGATCATATTTCTTGGACATTTAATAAAATACTTGCTTAATTGATCAATCAGTCTAAACAAAAGCTATGTACATGTTGATCAATGTTTTAGGAAACCTTTTTCAATCACTGGAATTTTTTGTATTAAATTTAGTCCTACAGCTTGCTTACCACAATCATTAACAATAAACCTATTTCCATTGAGAGACCAACTCTGACTTCTTTATAAATAGATTCAAATGTAAGTCCCTTTGGCCTGTCAAAGGAGAATTAATGTAATCACAATCACAGAAGCAAAACCTTAGACAATCTTTGCAACATTTATTTCCACACTTAAGTAAAATCTCACAGAATATTTTACTAGACCTCACCTACTAGCCAGAAAATAATCACATTTTGATATACATGTATGCATTTACAGCATTCAAGCAAGCATATGATCTTAACAATCATGATAATGATTCCAAAGTTCTGTAAGATGCAAGAAATGTGCTGTGCATATAGGTTTCTCTACTCACAAGTGAATTTATTTGAAATAGCAAACCAGTAGAAAATATTTATTTGTAAAATTTTGATGTTTATTGTTTAAAAAGCCAATGGTAATTTTGTTGTAGACAAAATGTACATGATATTAAAATCAATTGATTAAAAATGTTAGAATTAGAAATTATAAAGTTGTATGCAGTACTTACAGTTTTTCTATTTTTCTTTATCCAGAACTTATTTGTAAACCTTTTAAGAGTGAGTACAGTGTCATGGCAACAGTTACATCAAATCAGGAACTTGTCATCTTTTTATCCTGTTGGCAGGCAACTCGTAAACTGAACTTTGGTTTGTTGTCTGCTAGGAAACGTCAAATTATTTCCCTTTGTTTCATTCTGCATTAGGAAGAAGGTGATTGCATTAAGAAACAGTCAATACTTTTGCTAAATTTAGGGATGAATCATACCCAGCAACATAAAATTGCCATGGTATTGATTATACAAATTGTGCATCTGAAAAGATTTGAATAAATTGAAAGAGTTTAGTCAGAGGGCTGTTAAAGCTTAATGTTCTTGTGTAAACTTTCAGAGATAATTTGTAAATACAAAGGGATGAGTCAGGTTGATTGACAAAAAAAATGATGAAATGTACATTTTCAAGACAGTTTTTGTTTCACTACTATAATTTTCCAGGAAAATTAAATTAAGGATATGTTTATTTTGTTACTTCAACCATAACAAGGATCCTGGTATTGGTTTTTTTTAAAATGGTTTTATTTATGACTTGTTTTGGAAGTTTTTACTTGCAGAATTTCATATTTTACATACTTAGATTTACAGTGGAGCAGTCTGATTACATGGTTATTATATTTGCTTCTGTTCATCATGCACCCCAGCTGCAAAAAAGATCATAGATCCTGGTCTGCCAGCACATAATATGACATTTAATATTATGGTCTGACCTGTTTAGAGTTGGATTTGTGTTGTACAAGGGTTAAATAACTACAGCACTACCTCACTATAAGGCCCTTCATCATAGCAGTTCCCACTATAAAGCAAATATGGTTATGGATTCCACATCATTAAGGGTATTAAAAATTATATGTATCATGTACTTCATGATAAGATGGTCTCATTATCAGGTGGTCACTGCTTTTTGGTTTTCATGGACAACATTATACTGAGGGAGTACTGTATTGGATATCAATATGAATCTAGCTGTCATAGTCCATAGCTTGCATGGACAGTGTAATAATGAGGGAGTACTTGTGCATTAATATGAAAGGAGCTGTCATACTTTATAACTGTTATGGACAGTGATCAAAACTAGATCCAAAGTGGTAATAAGCTTAGCCAGTCAGATGCAGGATAACCTCATTAATATGTGTGGATCTCACTCATTATTGAAATTGGCCATAATTTTCATGATATAAGAAATTATTTAAAGTTTTATCAGAACTGGGTCATAAATATGGCTTCCTTAGGGGTACAAAGCTCAGCCAATCAGAAACAGAATTACATCATTAGTATGTGTGAATCTTGCTCATTATCAAATTCGTCTGAGATTTTGATGATATAATCTCATATTTCAGTTTTGATTGAAATCAGATTAGAAATATGAATTCCACAGTGGTAACAAGGATTGTTAAGGAGATATGATGCAAAATACACAACAGACACATTGTTTTACCATAAACTCACTTGTACTGTGGCCAGGTGGTTAGTCAAAAGTCTTTCTTAGATGCTTTCTGGGGTCCAGTTTTACAGTTGCCTCTTATAAACAAAGTGTTTCATAATACATGTTAGTAGGAGTTTTTTCCTCAGATTGTTTCACAAAATATTTTTTTGGTGCCCTGAGTGGCCGAGTGGTCTAAAGCGCTGTCCGTTACGGATCACTGCCATCTCACCTCTGCCTGCGTGGGTTCGAGTTGGATTCAGCCAATGTAGATATGTGAGAAAGCTTGCCAGTAGCTTCTCGTGGGTCAGTGGTTCTTTCCGGGGTTTTCCCGGGTTCTTCCTTCACCAATAATACTGGCCGCCATGTATAGCCTATTGCGTGCTGAAAAATGACATTAAGCCCTACAACAACAACAACAACAACAACAACAACAAAATATTTTAGAGCTTAGAACCTTTCTAAGATCTTTCCTAATTGAATGAAAAGTAGAAAGGTGTCATAAGATATAATTGCTGCTTATGCATGGCTTTCTGCAGTAAACCTGCATTATAATGGGCGTTGCTATTACAAATTCCTTGATAAACTAAACACCCACATTGGACTCCAAAGAGCACTTCATTTAGTGTAAGAAAAATATATAGTAATGACCCAAAATCATTTTTTTATAGTGAACTATGCAATAGTTTGATAATATAAAGAAAGTGAAAATATAAATAAAGATGTTGGAGATGAGGATAATTACGATGACAGCCCCCATCTTTGGAGATATACTTGGTGACCATGATATTCCACATTTCAATGCATGTTGGTTTGTGAAAAAGGGGAAATAACAATGCCACATTTCCTTGCCACTCTGCTACTTGACAAGTGTCCCCACACACAATGTTGCCATGATTCTAATCAATTATTATCACCAAAATGAATGCATGTATGAATTTTTTTTATATTTATCTTTATTTTCTTATCTCTTCTAACAATTTTATTAATGCAATAGAAATTGACTGCATTGATAAAGATTTTAAAACTTTTACATATAAAATTAATTATTTTTGTAATTCTTTGAGATTTTATAAATTGCCTTATCTAAATAATTTTGGTGGTCAAGTTTGTTTTAATTTATAAAAGATTCTGCAAGGATATCATCAAACTTCTTTAAGTATCAAGACAAAAATATATATTTTCATCTGCACATGGTAAGGAAAGAATGAACAAAAGAAAGAAATAAACCAGAGTTAAAAGCATTGGGTATATCACAAAAGGACCTGTTTCACTAAAGTTTGCCCAGCATGGCTCGAAACAGGAACTTGTGAAACCAAATTAGAAGAAAGTGTAATCAGGGGAAACAGCCAACCAGAAGCACACATTTTTTAAAAAAAAAAGTAATGTTGCAGAAACCCAAGTCAGTAGGATGGGCTATCAAGTGTCATAACTCTTCTAAATTGTTTGGAACACTGGAAATGGAACTTATTCTAGGTTTCATAAATATAAAACTGATTGGTTAACCAGTGGTCTTTGGTAAAGTAATACTGTATTGAAAAAACAAAGTAATGAGGGTAGACAATCATGGGCAAGAACTGCTGTAAATTATGTCTTGGAATGCTAGAAATCAGATTAATTCAAGGTTTTGTCAATATAAAGGTGCATGCTAAATTTAGTTGATATCCAAGAATCCTTAGTAAAGTTATGCAGCAGAAAAAGGAAAAAGGGAAATCAGGGGCCATAAATCCTGATTGGCATTGTGGAATGTTGGAAATTGAAATCCATTAAAGTTTCTGCAGTATAATGCTGATTGCCAAATTTCATTTTAAACATAAAACATGAATCTTTGGAATAATTCTGTGGAAACAAAAATGAAGAAGATAGAAACTATGGTGGCATAACTTCTGCACATGATATTGTGGAAGAACAGAAGGCAAGTTCATTCAAGGTCTCGTCATTATAAAGTTATATACCAAAGTTAAAATCCCGCAAACATTGGTAAAGTTATGCTGTGGAAACCGTTATAAGTCAGAGGGACAGGCAATCAGGGGGCTTAACTGCTGTAAATGATCTCATAAAATGCTGGAAATTGAAATTGTTTAAGGTTTCAGCAATATAAAGTTGCATTATACTAAACTTGGTTGAAATCCAACAAACCTTGGTAAAATAATGCTGCAAAAACCAAAATCAGTAGGATGGGCACTACTAGTGTGAATGAATATTTTGGAATGCTGGAAAGATAACTTACTCAGAGTCTCTTCAATAAAAAACAACATATCAACATTTTTGGTTGAAATCCAGCAAACCTTGGTGAAGTTATGCTGCAGAACTCAATGCCAAGATTGTGGGAAATCAAGGGCATACCTTGTGCAAATGATAATGTGGAATCATAATGCTGAAAATTGAACTCCTTGAAGGTTTCATCTGTATATAGTTTCATACCAAATCTAGTTGAAATTCAAGAATCTTTGGCAAGCTGCAGAAATTAAAATTAGTGGGAGTGGGAGGGGGGAAACATTCAGGGGCCACAACTCATCTCAGTAATCATACTAAATTTGCTTTAAATTCAATAATGAAATTACCTTGCAGAAACCAAACTGTGGACTTATGGAAAGCCAGACAGAGAGACAGTGTGATTGCAATGGGGCTCTACTGATATCTCCCTAATAAGCAGTGTGCCTTTAATTTCTTCAAGCTTGTCAAATTGCAGATACTTTCCTTTATCCATTTCCTTTAAAACTCATCATGTTCTCAAGCACTGTAACAGTTCCAAACTTGCAGTGTTATTCAAGCAGTGAATTATCCAAGCTTTATTTGAAAACTATTTCAGATCCTTTTGTTCATTACTGAAGTCTCAAATTCTGTCATTACATTGATCAGAATGCTTAGTTTCTGAATATAAGCCTTGTTGCGTACTCATTTCAAGTGAGACTAATGTGGAATTTATTAAATCAGCAGACTGCAGTTATGTTCAGTGTAAATCTCCTCTACCGTGTGATGCAAGATGTTTTAAGTTTTTTGGCTGTGGCGTTATCATCAGCAGTGACACTCATTTATTTCTTATTCCAATGGGCACCTTGTGCTTTTACATGACCCAGGTATCTGCTGATGTTCTCCATGATTTTTAGCTCATGACCCAGGTGTCTGCCCATGTACTCCATGATTTTTAGCTCATGACCCAGGTGTCTGCCCATGTTCTTCATGCACTTTACTCATGGCCCAGGTAACTTCCCATGTGTTCTCAATGCTCATCACTGATCACAGTTTGTTATGGGCATATTGGTATGTTGTGAAGAAAAAAGCATTCAAGTGTAAGTCATCTATGAGGTAATAAACAATCATCTATGAGATAATAAACAGGTGCTCATGGATTTTGCATAGGTAATGGTGTGTGTTTTTATATATATATATATATATATATATATATATATATATATATATATATATGTGTGTGTGTGTGTGTGTGTGTGTGTGGACGTGTGAAAGGAGAAAATGTTTTAAAAATATATTGATGCAGTTGAAAATTACCTTGAGATTTATTTTACACAATAATCAATAATTCTCTCAATCTTCATTATAAATTATTAATGGACCATTCTAGTCAAGTACCAAAATCAATAGGATCACCTTTAAGGCAGTTTATAAGACTGACCTTTATAAGCGCTTTCCTAATATATCTTCAAAGAAACAACTATGAAAATATCTGAAGAAATTCACAAGATTTATCTTATCTTAGAACAGACTTATGAATGATGTTCAGGAACTTGAATGAAGAGAATTAAATCTGGCTTTTCAGCAGAAAAGATCATGAAAAGTATGTTTAAAATATATTTAGCAACATTATTATAAGGTACCATATGTTATCGCTTATAACACAAGTCCAATTGCAAACTGCACACTCAGATCTCCCAGTGCAAAATGCAGTATATGTTGTATATGTATGTCACTGATTAGTAAGAATTTAATTTAAATTTCAGAATGTGTTTGTGTATGTATGACCACAGCATTCACTTTAATAGTCTTTTTATACCAGTGCTTTTTTATATAAAAAAAAGCAAGAGTAGGGGTTTCCTTATCAGCTGGGAGCTAGGTAATTTACCCAGCTTCATTTACTTCACACCTGGCTACTTTAAAAAAAATTAATTATCCCCACTGGGGGAGGTCCCCCAAACCCCCTGCCTGCTTGGCAGCTCACCGTCCAATGTTAAATCTAATGGAAGACCCTGGAGAAGTGCACAGACATCGTAATAAATCTATGATTTTAGCATTTGTGTACATCCTTTCTGTCTAGACTGTAATTCTCATTTATATACAGCTTTTCATACTGGCCAATATATCCTGAGATTTTTGTCACACCTAAATGGGTTACAAAGACCAACTTTCCAAAACTTGCATCCAGGCTCCAAACTCTAATTATTCTGATGCCGTTGCATCTTTTGTGGGTTAAGTCATATTTTTGTTGCATCATGGGATCAGCATGTGAAATACACCAAAATGGGTCACTGTGACAGACTTTCCTGGATTTTATTCAAGATTGCTTAAAAATTACAGCAGCTGCCAGTTTATATTTCTAAAACCTTCATACACAAGAATTGTATGCATTCTCATAAGGACCATTCTAATTCAAACAAGAGAAGATGTGATGTCTAATTGGTCCCGCTCAGCAACTACTAATGTGTTAGATTAGTTTGGCATATTGATGACTGGAATTTGTTTATTTTTGGCTCCACTACCAGTATAAAGAATAAAGAGAGCTTAATTATGCAGTCACTTTCAGCAGCACCTGAGTTTGCCATTCTTAGCACATCTGTTTTGGCATTTTGCATTCTTCACTAATTCTGGTTCACTGTTGTATTTAAGCTGAATTGATTTGCTTGAAGCACTGTAATCATCTTAGAGGAATTAAACTTAATGACTTATGATGGGATGCATTTCCATAGGATTAACCTCATTAACCAAAATTAGGTCATTATGACCTAAATTGCACAATTTGACTGATTTGAGTTTTCTTCTGTATTTAAGTTAGTCATCTTAAACACTGTTCATATACAATTAAGAAACTTGGTGAGGACATCATCTCCAGGTGAACTATACCTTTAAATAATAGGAACAGGTTACTGTAACTTGTATTTAAATTGACCCAACTTTTTGGACACTTAAGGGAAATTATAATGGTATGTCATATGATGCTACAATACATGTAGCACATTTCTGGATAATAGTGTACTTGAATAAGTTTAACAGATTTATTGTGCAAGATAATGTTATCAGAAAAGTATTTGTAGTAGTATTTTTCTTTGACCAAAAGAAAATCTATGACAATGTGGTGACCATTGTCCTTATAAATTCTTTAATTAGTCTGATATTGTTGTCCTTTGACAGCCATTGCTTAACAACGTTATAATGTTTTAAGGGAATGTGATCAAGGAAAGCTTATAGAACAGTCCACATTATTTGCTAGTTAATACAGTACACCCACAATAAAATATTGTCATAATGATTAAGTGGAAGCCATAGAGTATATCATGTTTACAGTAAGACCTCGTTATAATGAAGTACATGATGCAGTATTCCCTCATAATAAAGCTATCCATGGAGTGTATAGCATATATCACCTTTGTAGTAAGACCACCTTATAATGATGTATGTGATGTGCAAGGTTTCACTGCTATATAATGAAATGGGATTCATGACCATATGACATACCCATGTTATAGCAGGTAGTGTGTTATAATGAAGGGAGCGATGTATATTTTAATTTATAGTATGCTTAACACAGTAATTCTAGCTTGCTGTGGGCCAGTTCATCCTTTATATACTGTATATACTGATTTATTAGTTGATTCCAACTGTAAACAACATAGACCCTGGTCTGTTATCGCATAATATGCCGGCAGATCCAGGTTTGTGTTGTTTAATCTGCTGATTGTTCCTAACATGGACTCAGAACTGGCAGTGCGTTATGCAACAGCAAGTCTGGATTTGTATAGTTTGCATTTGGATGGAACTTATCAGCGAGTATAGATGGTACTATGATACTTTGTGCGTGGGTTGTTGTCTGGTTTTTATTTAGTTGTAATGTCAGTCTGTACTTGAGAATGGCCATTGAAAAACAATAAAAGAAATACAGTTTTGATTATTTAATTTGTGACATGTTAACACCTGGTTTAAAGGAGAAAATATATATTTCAGTAATGGTATTAGTTAAGGGACGTAACTGCAAGTTCCATCCAAACTCTTGTGCAGTTACTGCTTGAGTAGGCAATTGGATAAGGTAATTCAGGAAAGCTATAAATTTAAATGAATAATATTATTTTTAAATTTTATTTCAGGAACATTCCGGCAAGTTCGAAGAAAAGTGTATCCGCCCAATACACCAGTTGCAAAAGGAATTGTTTGGCAGTGGGAAGGTGACCTGCCAGGAAATTGGCAAGATTATGATGTGGAATTAGCAACGTATATTGAAGAATGTTTAACAAAAGGTCTTAACTTTATTGACTTACAAAATGCAGCCTTCCGCCTTCCATATCGAATTGACTTTGTTAACATGCAGCAAATCAGAATTGAGACGGGGCGTTGCCGTCAAATCAGACGCAGTCAGTATACGGGAGGGTCCTATCCAACAGATGTGGGGTCAGCAGCTGCTAGTGGAACTTCAAGCACTGGTGTGCCAGGTTCTTCCACAGATTCCAACAGGAAGAAGAGGAAAGGAGTGAATAAAAATGCTGCACCAGGAAAAAAGAACAAATCTGCAACATTTAGTGGACTCCCAACCAGTGGTAGTTCAGTGGCATCAGTTCAGAACTTAACAGCTAACTTTGGAGGCTTACCATTATCCACTGCACTAAGTGTGGTTACAACAACTGCAGGGAGCAACAGCAACTTTGCTCAAACAAGTTCATCAAACTTAGTAAACCCATCAAATAATAACTTTGGAAACAGTCAGTATTACTCAGGAGGATTCCAGTCTGGTAATAACCCTGTTACCAGTCACTTTTCACAGTCTGGTTTCCAAACTACTAATCAGTTTAGTCATTCAGGCCCGAGCACTCCATCTGTTACAGGCAGAAACAGTATGTTTAGCAGTAACTCAAGCAATAGTCAAGCAGCCACAAATTTGTCTGGACAGACTAGTAACCAGGCATTTGTTGGCTATCCAACTGGTAGTATGTCTTTTACACAGACTGCTTATAGCTTGCAACCTAACACATTTCCAGGTCCTTTGACTCGAAACAGATACAATCAGACACTGGCTGCTGGACTGAGCAGTAATGGACAGTCACTTCAACCAACATGGAATCCTGGAAACAACCAATCCATTGTACAAAGCAGCATGGGTCCTGCATCATATGGATCATTCATACCAAGTTGCAACCCTTATGGTTCTTCACTAAGTGCAGTTTTCTTCCCGAATCCATCACATAGTATGCAACCTACCATTCAGTCTCTTTCTGCAAGAATTGGCCAGTCTGGAGGAGGCGGAGGAGTGGGGCACATGTAAGTATCATGAAACAGTGGTTTTGCCTTTCAAATTTCAAATATTTGTCAAGGCTGACTACATGTACAGATTTTGTATTTTACAGGTATTTAATCACTACAAAGAACACACATCTGGATATTCATGAAGTACATAACTCTTTATAGATATGAAGTACATATATACATATGAAGTACATATATACATATGAAGTACATATATTCCTGCTTAAGCTAGAGAATGTATTGTTAAATGCATATTTTTTTTACAGAATGTTTTCTTTGAGAACCTAAGTGGTCCAATAAAAATGTGTACAAAGCTGATCATTAAACTATGGTTAATACCCACAAAAAATGAAAGCTTTTCCATGTTAAATACACCAGCACTTTACTTTTTAAAAATAAGGTTGGTATTAAGAATATGCATTTGCGTCAAAAACTGCAGACAAAATACTCATAGTTTGACAAAAGGTTATGGACATCCTGTTGGCCGGAGTGTCATCTTCAGTGGGAAAGAAACTGCTGCAGTACCCACCATCTTCAGGTAAAACAATTGGTTTGGAAGACGGTTCATGAACTTCATCAATGGGTACCCATCTACTTCCATTCTTGTTCAGATATAAATGCTGTATTTAAGAATTCATGCAAATTGTATAAGTGTATTTTGTTTTCCAGTTTCAGTTTCTAATATGCATCCCCATGTAAGTTAATTTTGCAAAGTACCATTGTAACCCCATGCTTTTAAAAAAAGCAAACCTAGATTTGTGTATGTAAAGCATGTTTGCCACCACTTCTTACATGCAGACCAAAAAGATGAAATGCCAAGAATTCAGAACTTTAGCAAAATGTGTAATGTTGCTATTATTGAGTGTCTTTGTTAGACATAAAAAGACACATGACAGGTCCTGTTTGTTGACTTGACTAGAAGTAGTTTTTGTGCTTAATAATGCTAACATCAGAAAGTCTGAGTTAAAAGAGTTTTAAAAAAGAAAAACTGATAAAATGGTCTGAAAGATTAATCAGGTAATTTGCATGTAAAACTAAATATTCCTACTACCGTAAATTTCATTTATCTACCACTAACTCTGGATAAAATTTTTATAAATTTGGTAATTTTACTGCCTAGTTTGTAACTATTTGAATTTTTAGCTTATAGGATGGCCTGTTGTCTGTCATCCTACTCAACTACTTGGAGGATGGTGTGAAACTTGACACATATTCATTCCAAGGTCTAGTTGGTCCCAAAATAAAACAGGTACTCCTCAGAGATCCACTATGTCCACCACAGCAGCCATCTTGAAAATCTTGTTATCACTAATCTTGCTAAACAGTTGGTTATATCAAAATAGGGTTTTCACTAAAAGACTCCTTTAATGTCATGTTAGTTCTAAATTAAAATTGTACAGTTAGTCTGATCTAACATTTAGTATAACTGTTATAGCAGCCATCTTGAAATTTTTCTTGCAGCAATTCCTTAATGAAAAGTCATATGGACATGGTGTTTTTCACCTGAAGACTTCCTATGGTGTTTTGTTGGTGCTAAATGAAAACAATATCAATCTAACATCTTGGAAATTTTGTTATCACTACTTCTCCTGAACTGATGGTCATATTGACATATGGTTTTTACCAAAGACTTAAGATATCTGATTAGTGCAAAAAAGTTTCTTGTCAAACAGTGCTCATGGTCAGAAAGTTACATCTTGTGTATAGTTTTAAAAATCATTATTATAGCCTACAGATGAATACAGATATGCCTGTGAAATTTGATTTGTCTAACGTAAGTGATTTTTGTATGCCCACCATAAAAGGTGAAGTGTATTATGATATGATGCTGTCCGTCTGTATGACCATCTGTCTGTTACCAGTCGTTACGGATCACTGCCATCTCACCTCTGTCTGCGTGAGTTCGAGTCCAGGCTCGGCTAACGTGGGTACGTGAGAAAGCCTGCCAGTAGTTTCTCGTGGGTCGGTGGTTCTTCCCGGGGTTTTCCAGGGTTCTTCCTCCACAATTAATACTGGCCGCCATGTATAGCCTATCTCGTGCTGAAAAATGGCATTAAACCCTATAACAACAATAACAACTCTGTTACCAGTTTCATTTCCACACTGTAATTCAAGTTGTCCACCATTATACAGTTACCAAGCTTTGTGAATGGCTTGAACTTGGGGTAAGGGAGAACTCTGTTAATTTCCAGGTCAAAATCTCAAAGGTCAATGCCACTGTGACTGAGAGAAGATAAATTTGCTTTTATAAAATAACTCAAGTTCTCCACCATTTACAGCCGAAAATTTTGTGGATGGCTTGCATTTGTGATAAGGAAGAAAACTATAAGATTTGGGTTCTAAAGGTCAAAAGTCAAGGACATTGTGACTGAAAGAAGAGAAATGGTTTCTGCACAACAACTTGGGTTAAACAATACAAATATTTATGAAATTTTATGGATGCCTTACACTTAGTGTAAGGAAAAAGCCTGTTGGTTTGGGGGTCAAAAGGTCAAATCAAAAGGTCAAAAGCCAATGTCACTGTGACTGCAAGAAGAAAGGCAGTTTCTGGACGAAAATGTCACTTATCTACATCAAGACCTATTAAACATGGGGCAGTCTTATAAGGTGTCATTCAGGGTACTTTGGTATTTAAATATGCTAACAGGGTATTTCTGAAATGTCCAAATAGTTTCTCAAGTGTGTAAACAAATTGAAAAATTAATGTAATGGTCTGAAAACCAAATCAAGTCACCTGCATATGCATAAAAATATGCTAGCCAGTTTTCATTTGTTTAATTGTGATTGTTTTTGTTCTATCCGGTCTTGCTAACAAGCTTCTTCGGACAGATAGACAGGACCAAATCAAGATGCCTCATGCATAAATAATGATAAAAATTGGACCTTGTGATTCTCTTGATTCTTCTGTGCATGTCAAAGTTCTCTGTAGCATTTAGAAAATGGAACTTAATAGCTATATTTTCAAAAAATTAGTATCTTGTTTGTGAAAAACTGCAGAGTCAATGTTGAAAACTTGAGGTCCTTATTGTAGGGACTCTTACTGTTATGTTGAAATTATTTTTCTTATTTCTGTCTTCAGTTCATAGGTTGTATTTAGTTTTATTGATCAGATTCATGTACATTTTCATTTTTATGCATAGAGTATCAAGACTGGGCATATATTTTGCAGGACATGTAGCAATAATTTATCATTAAATGTAGCGATTGTACATCATTCAGTGTAGCAAGAAATATTCAGTGTAGCAAGAAATATTCAGTGTAGCAACAAATATCATTCAGAGTAACAACAGTATATCATTCATTGTAGCAGCAGTATATCATTCAGTGTTGCAACAGTATATCAGAGTAGCAACAATATATCATTCATTGTAGCAACAGTATATCATTCATAATGAATAGTTTTCTTCTGCTTTTAAAAGTGATCATTGCATGAGGAATCAAAAGTCAATGTTCCTGTGTGTGAGGAATCAAAAGTCAATGTTCCTGTGTGTGATATAATGTTCATGTGTGTTGTATACTTTCTAACTTTTGTTTGCATGTATGTGTGAGCTTTGGAGGAGAGAGAGAGAATTGTATTGGAGAGGATGAAAGCAATATAACTGTCTACAAATCAAACCTGTCTTATACAGCTACATCTGGTCAGTGAGAAAAGTGACCTCAGAAGACAGACAGTTGCTTAACAGCTGAAGATTCACCACTTCACTATTTTAGTTGATGGGATTTTTTATTTTTTTTATTTTTTGAAACCGGCTATTTAAGAGAAGTGATGAGCTAATACAGGTTAGGCAGGTTCAGCTTGAGTTACTGGTATGTAAAATTACAGTATGTACTGGTACAATGCCTTGCACTTAGGTCAGTCTGAATTCTTTCTTGAGAACAAATAGAATTTTGTCCCAGGTTGTCATTATCTTAAACTGAGGTCACTCCAGGTCTTGAGAATAATATAACAGTTTTACATTATTATAATGCAGTTCTGGATATAATGTGGTTTCACTATGGAATTTCGTGAGCAGAGTTGAATCATTGTACATGAATTGGTCTGTCTAATGTATGTCAGTATGGGTTGAATCATTGTACTTGAATTGGTCTGCTTAATATACAGTATGTCAGTATGGGTTGAATCATTGTACTTGAATTGGTCTGTCTGATGTACAGTATGGCAGTATGGGTTGAATCATTGTACTTGAATTGGTCTGTCTAAAGTACAGTATATCAGTATGGGCTGAATCATTTACTTGAATTGGTCTAACGTACAGTATGTCAGTATGGGTTGAATCATTGTACTTGAATTGGTCTGTCTAAAGTACAGTATGTCAGTATGGGTTGAATCATTGTACTTGAATTGGTCTGTCTAAAGTACAGTATATCAGTATGGGCTGAATCATTTACTTGAATTGGTCTAACGTACAGTATGTCAGTATGGGTTGAATCATTGTACTTGAATTGGTCTGTCTAAAGTACAGTATGTCAGTATGGGTTGAATCATTGTACTTTGAATTGGTCTGTCTAAAGTACAGTATGTCAGTATGGGCTGAATCATTGTACTTGAACTGGTCTGTCTAACATACAGTATGTCAGTATGGGTTGAATCATTGTACTTGAATTGGTCTGTCTAATGTACAGTATGTCAGTATGGGTTGAATCATTGTACTTGAATTGGTCTGTCTAATGTACAGTATGTCAGTATGGGTTGAATCATTGTACTTGAATTGGTCTGTCTAAAGTACAGTATGTCAGTATGGGTTGAATCATTGTACTTGAATTGGTCTGTCTAAAGTACAGTATGTCAGTATGGGCTGAATCATTCTACTTGAACTGGTCTGTCTAACGTACAGCAGGGTTTGAAACTAACGGATGGACGTTAGTCCGCGACTAATAGGTTTCCTCATGGACTAATAAATATGTTCCAATACAAGTCCACCTGACTAATAAAAAATGAATGCGTGTAATTATTGTAAAGGTTGCTTTTCTCATATTTTTTAATGAATTCCATAACAGAAATGCAGACAAATAACTTGCTGTTTTTAGTTACTGAACTTGTTGTAACTTCCGTATGTAAATCCAGATCACCTAGGCACTTTATATTAAGGATTACAAATCATGTGCAAAGCATTATTGTCGCACTGACCAGGATCAGAGTTAACAATGAAAGCAAAGAGAACAATGTGGCTATTTGTACAGGGTGTGGAAAATCTGGCCAAAAGGCTGAAAACTGACAATAACGAGGACAAAAGGGAACGCGGCAAACAGTATGATAAAGAAAGTAGGAACTGAACTTTTCTAGAGAAGTGGAAGTGAGGTCGGCCGTGGCTTAACTTGAACCACGAAGTAAATACCATGTTTTAAAGCATCTGCAGAGAGCATTCAAAAATGGAGGATGAGAAAAAAAGCTCATTTGTAGTTGGATGTTCCAATTTACGGTTAGAAACAATAGTATACCATGAAACCAAATCACAAGTCCATCAGAAATGCATGATCATGAGTCGAGAATTATCAAAGCCCAAAGGACAGTCATCTGCAAGTAAAATCTTCATGACGCTAAATGAAAAAGTTGTTGGAAGAATGTCATTTTTGTTTAGGAATGTACACGCCCTAGTAGATATGAGAAGGCTGTTTAGCGATTATATGTGGATGGTCCAATTGGATGCCAGAAAGGGAATTGATGTTGGTCAAACATATCTCAATGACAAAGAGGCACAAGTGTTTTCAGAATTTATTGGACAGTGCGCAAGAAATAAACTTGAACAAAAGATTAAATCAGCACCATTTATTAGTATTATCAATGATGGTTCCACTGATAAAGGGTTCCGTGAACAAGAAGTTGTTTATGTGAGAACTGCCATGGATGGGCAAATATGCACTTCATGTTTGTGTATGACAGAAGTTTCACGAGCTAATGCTGATGGATTTTAGGAGCTATTGATGATGCATTTGCATCAATTGCAATGCCTGATTACAAAAGTAAACTTGCTGGATTTGGTTCTGATGGAGCTGCTGTCAATACTGGAATAAACAATGGTGTTATTGCTAGATTTAGAGAATCGCAGAAATGTCTTGTAGGAATACATTGCCATGCTCTTTGTTTGGAATTGGCTTACAAAGCTGCCATTGCAAAAAAGCCTATCCATGCAAAAGTTGAGGAGCTGTTAACAGGACTTTACTATTTTTATCGGAATAGCCCTTTAAATAAAAGTGATTTGTTAGGTGCATGTGAGGTGCTGGGAATCACCAAGATAGTCCCTACTCATGTTGGTGGAACTAGATAGTTGGCACATTGGCAGAGGGCTTTGGACAATTTATGGAAATCATATCCAGCAATAGTCAGCCACCTCCAGATGTTGACTAAAACTGATCATCCTTCACCTAGAAGACCTGAAGCTACTGGGAAAGCAGCTGGCTATCTGAAAATGTTGCTAGATCTGCATCTTGTTAATTATGTCCACTTCTTGACAGATGTCATAAATTTACTGTCCAAGTTGTCACTGTTTCTTCAAAATGAGTCTTATTTGGTGTCTGAAGTGTACCTGAGAGTTCTTGCAACTATTGATGTCTTGGAACAGTTGAAATTAAGAGATGGACCTAGGTTAAAAAAGTTTATGCAGGATATTGGTAATGGACCTATCAAAGAATTTCATGGCTTTGTACTAAAAGAACAAAGTTCCCCAACATCACTTCATGTTAGAGAGGACATGATCAACAGTTTAGCAGAACATTTGGATACCTGATTTGACAAACAGCAGTGTGATGTATTGAAAGCCACACATTTTGCAGATTTTCATTTATGGCCAAAAGACTCAAATCACATTGAATTTGGTGATGAGGATGTTACAACTCTGCTGGAACATTTTTCCCCAGTAATGACAATTGTTACGTATATGTAATTTATTCTTTTTTATTTTATTTTTATTCATTACATGTTATTTGTAATAACTTTATTCACTGGATTTGACATTTTTCCGGAAAATTCAGTTCAGTTTGTTTTGACTTGATAAACACACAGTAGTAGAAACATTTTATCTTTTGGTGACCTAGATTCAGAGCCAGTTCCAGCTTTGTAGTAAACAATTTTTAAAAAAAAAATTTTTATTATTGAATCTTATAGCAAGTTTCATTTAGTAGAGTCAAAGCCGTACATAGCATACATGATAGTGGGCATGTAATGTTTCTATGTCGCTTGAAAGGAAGTGATCACGTGACCCTATCAGGTGATCTGTTCTGCGTTGTAGTTAGGCTTAAAAAACATGTTATTATAGTGATTTTGGCCAGTCTTACTTGAAACCTTTGGAGTTCAAAGGTATTTTTGTTGTGACCAGTTTGAGTTGAATTTTTTATTTAAAATAATTTATTTTCCCTGGAAATATCTAGTGCTCACCAGAATTCATGGACAAAGACATTTATTGGAAATTATTCGGAATTCCAAACTGGAATATTATTCTTGGTGATTCAACAAGGAACTGTTGACACATCAGGACAAAGCAGGTTATAGAAGACGTTATCGCCTTCCATCTTGGAACTTCATCGGGATTCGATCTTTGATTCACTTAGAACTTTTTATTGATAGGACTTATATTTTATCAATTTTTGGATTAGTTTTGGATTAGATTCATAAACCGTAAGTTCTTTTTCTTATTTTTACCTTGTTTTCTAGGGAAATAAATTATTTTGTAAAATTTTACAAAGCTTGTTGGCTTCACTCTTTTCTTTGTTACTTTTGTACGAGCCTAGACATGTAACACAATGGCAGGCTTCTATCCAGACAAGGTTGAAGAGGAGTGGCATCTCTTGAAAAGTTTAATGCTTGTGGATGTCAGGTAGAGAACTTACAATGGTGTGATGTTAACAAGAGATTTCAAGAATGTCACACTGACATTCTTGCACTGGTGGATATTGTGTTGACCCTTCCAGTCTCGTCTGCAGATGCAGAGATGCAGAGCGGGGATTCAGTGAATTGAAAATGATGAAATCTGATTGGAGATGCAGATTGCGCAGCAGTGTATTGAATGACTTGTTAATGGTTCACTTTTTAAGTGAAGACATTGCTGATTATGATCCAGTGCCAGCCATATATTTATGGAACTCTTGTGGACTGAGACAAAGCAGACCACTGTATATGGAGGACTATTCAGAATCGGATGGAGAAGATTATGATTTGGGACAAACTGATGGCAAATCAATGTAATTTATAATGTGTATAAATCTCTATTGTTGTGTTACGTTCATGTATTTTGAGGACTAATGGATTTTGCTGTGGACTAGTGTGTCTTTTGTCCCGTTAGTCTGCTTGACTAGTTAATAAAAAAGTTAGTTTCGAACCCTGTACAGTATGTCAGTATGTGTTGAATCATTGTACCTGAATTGGTTTGTCTAATCACTCTGATATATGACAATATGGATTGAAAGCAAATGACATGAATACAACATTACAATATATACAATATTACATACATATTAATTACCTTTTTAAATAATTTAGTATTTCATGAAATTAAATGCACAAATACCGTGAAGTGGAAAAATATGTCTGATTTAGGATTATTACTATATGTTTAACTGGCATTTTGTTTACTCCATCCTCCAACGCATATGCGCCCAGTAATAAAATTTATAATCATTCTCACTATTCCATGGTTTGGCACATAGAGCAGAGAATGCTCATGGCTCATAACTGCAATGTTTTAATCCTCATTAATTGATTAGTTTTATTGGTTTTCATAATTTGGTTATTATGGTATAAAATCAGCTTAGAAGTGTTCAAAAGCAAAATGAATAACTTTGAGCACAAGAGGTACATGTATTAGTATGCAGTTACACAGTAAGAACTTGTTAAGTGTCAGTATGTAATTACACAATACATACTTGTTTGGAATCAGTATGCAGGTACACAGTAAGAACTAGCATCAGTTTGCAGTTATACAATAAAGACTTGTTTGGCATCAGGATGCAGTTACACAGTAAAGACTTGTTTGGCTTCAGCATGCATTTACACAGTAATAACTTCTTTGGCATCAGTATGCAGTTACACAGTAAAGACTTGTTTGGCTTCAGTATGCAGTTACACAGTAATAACTTCTTTGGTATCAGTATGCAGTTAAACAGTAATGACTTGTTTGGTAATTAGTATATCTGTTGAGGAAAATTACTTGTCAGTGGACATGGATAAAGAGTTGCATAAGATGTTTAATTATTTTGAGATATAAAAAGAAGAAAAGAAGAGGTAAAAAGCATCTGTAAAGACTTGTATGGCAGCATATGTTCTTTTCTTATTATATTATGTACAGTGATTTCCGTACTATAATGCTGTTCAGAGAAACCTTAAAAGTTATTGGTAAAGTCACCCAAAACTGAAGTACATATAAGCAGAGCTGTGTTAAAATGGGCTGCAAGTTTGTATAGCATTGTAAACCACTTTAATGCAAACAACATAGACCATGATATGCTGTCACATAATGCACCACTAAATCAGGGTTCATGATGTTTGTTCTGCTGTGTACACATAACAGACTACATTGACCCATATCTACTAGTGCATTATGTAATGGCAGATCTGGGTTTGTGCAGTTTGCAGTTGGACTCTACTTACAAGTGAGTATATACTGTATGCTGTCATGATAATAATGGGATAAATTTAGAGGATGTAGACACAAATTTGTACAGTGTCGTTGCCGATGGCTCCCTTGAACTGCTGTTAAAAACTAGTGTCGGGAATCAATTTAAATTATGATTAATGATCCATTCATCAGAACTGACCAACTATGTATTCAGATTGTTTGGAGATATGTTCTTTATTTTTCGTGGAAAATGTCATTTTTGCATACTTTTAAATGTTTTTTCTTTGCCACCCAATCGTCTTACAATAATCAAGATATCTGGTACTGATGATCAGTGACCAGTGAGTATATATATCTGAAATCGTCTCTCAATAAATCCAAATAAACATATTCAGTTGCAATGCAGTGAAAATGTTGAAATTAAAGGTATTAAAATGAAATATTCCAGCGAAGAAAACTTGAATAAATTCATAATCAATTATTGATAATAATTAACTAAATGCTTTGTCTAGGGTATCTTCACAAACCATGGGCAATAATTCACTATGCTTCTTTATCACCTGTGGCTGCTTGTACCAAGATTTCCTAATTTTTCAAGAATATGCATTAACATAAATACACCATCAACAGCACAATGTAACAATTTCCTATACATCAATAATAGTGGGGAACCCAGGTGGCTGAGTGGTCTAAGGCACTTGCCTTTACAGATCACTGACTTCTCACCTCTGTCCTCTTGGATTTCGTGTCTCGGACTTGGCCAGCATGGGTATGTGAGCAAGCTTGCCACTACCTTTCCATGGGTCGGTGGTTCTTCCATCACCAGATATACTAGCTGCTTTGTATAGCCTGTCATGTGCTGAAAAAAACACATTAAACACATACAGTGAAAGTGCCAATTTTATTGATCAGTAAGAGACTGTGCTTGGAAGACAAACTTTTCAATTGGCTCATTCAAAAAGCATGAAAGGTCCAGTTGAGCCAGAATCATGAGTAAAATTTACATACACTTACAGTGATTGGTTAAGCAGTTGAATGCATATTCATGAGGAAATAGGAAATCTCCGCACAGACTGGAATGAATGATAAAACAACATAGGAGATTATTGTCCTGTGCTCTTTATAATGTATCTTGTGATATTGTCACACCACTAATAAAGACCCAGCATAATGTCTTTAATTATATGAAGCCTGTTCAACATTATTTCTTATAAATTAAGATCCATTTGAGGTTCAGACTATCAATGTTGTACCGGTACTATATTTCATTTTCAGAAACAGAAACTGTACGATTCAGTATAGCTTTTTCAAAGTTCTTCAAAAGCTGTGTTTCAGAACCATTTGGTGCATCTGTCGGGGTAAAGCATGTTTCATTGCACCCTTGAGTAATGCTGTAAAAGGACCTATACATAAGGAAGTCAGCAAATCTTTTTATGAACTTCATGTTAGAGAAAATAAAGTAATTTTGCTGAATGGAAGCATTTCCTGATATTTATGAGCACTTTCTTTGGCATGCCATCCTGCTATTTCATGATTTGCTAACATGCCATTATCCAAGAGAGTCATAAAATCTATAGATTTCCAAATAGAATAACTATATCACAATCATAGATGTAAGTGCAAGGCTAGAAATTATGAATAGTTCATTAGTCCAAAGCTTGTAAATATTCTGTTAGACTAAGTTGTTTTCATAATTTGAATAATTTGATGGATAGTATTAGTCAAGTTTTAGTTGTCACCAGTCAGTATTTAAGCTATCAGGTAATTTTAAACAACCTGAATGGTTAAACGATGACCAGGTTCTTTCAAAGCTAATTGCATAAAAATCCATGTGATTTATTCACCTGCTCCTATTTACAAATGGGGCTTTATTGTTGTCTCGTAAGGTTAGAATTTTTATTGGGCAGATTCAGTGAACCCCTCATATATTTAATGTTGATATATGTCCGACATTGTTTTGTGGACAGGACTAGTGATGATTCAGTAGGACTAGTACATTTCTCATTGTACTAGTTTTATGACTACAGTAAAATTTATGCTAAATTCTAGGCCTGAAATACGTTAATATTTTTGATCTTTTGCATATGATGTTGGGGCCACACAGTTCACTGCCAAAGTATCCACAGTTTTGTTAAATTTTTTTTTTTAATTAAAGTGGGGATAGTAATTTGTCCATGCATTCTTTTTTCTAATTTGCTAGTACATGTGATTCATTTTGTATGAATATCCCTCTCCGAACTTCCTTGAATTTTAAAAGTATGTATTAGACTTCCTGCTTTATAAATAATTGCTTATATATTATGCATAAGTTATACTTTGGACTGTCGGTTATGTATATTCTCATGTATAAGTCAAATCCATCTGCAAATTGCACAGATCCAGACATGCTTCTGCATCATGCACAGCCAGATTTGGGTCTGTGTCATCTTCGCTAGCCAAGGTTCCGATATGATAATCCTATCTACGGGGTGACCCTGGCGGATCAAACATATATTGGTGCTTTGTCCTAGCGACATTTATTGGATTTCATGAGTTGCCTCCTTTGGTATGTAATGCCAACTAACCAATAGCATGGTGCATTATACATCGGCCAAAAATGGTGGGGGTAGTTGACCATAAAAAGGATATTTTGGAAGTTTAACATCAAAAGTATGACTGTGTACCAGAGGGAAGCCATTACAGGTGTATTTGAGTGAAAGATATTTGTGCAAACACGGACTGGCACTGAAAAATTTATTATTTATCAATCCATTCAAGTTGTGTGCTCCCCTTGTCTCAATCATGTAGGAACAGTTTTCAGATTTGAACAACTTAATTTTGATTGGATGCGGTGGCTTGCCACTGCATCCAATGAAATTCACAGACCAGAAACACAGAAATATCTGCTCGATATGCCAAGTTGTAGATAGGGTTGTTACATCAGAACCTTGGTTCATGAAGATGGGTCTGTGTACTTTGTTAGGAGTACATGTATTCATTAGAACAGGCAGCATAGACCCTGATCTGCATTATGCAACAGCAGATCAGGGCATATGTTGTTAACAGTTTGACCCAACTTATGCATGATTATATATGGTAATAGAACCCTATGAAATTAAACCTTTTCCATGTAATCCATGGTCTGTCATGGTGATCACTGGATTTGATTGCAGAACTATTTATGGTTGTGAATCATGTACCTAGGATCAGACAAGAGCTGAAAATCATAGAAGGTTAGGGTGTTTCATGACTTTTCTCCCAAAATGGGGGTTTGTACATAATTTTTTAAACAAAAATTTGTCCCTTTTTTTCCAAAGCAGAAAAGTTTGCTTAGATGAAAAGTGGGATAGTGTAAAGGAATGGCTTTTGTAACAGATTAGATTATTTTATATTTTTACTTGATAATAATTATTGTATAAAAAAGAAATATGAAGAAGAAATAACAGTATCATTATTTTAAGAGGGCAACTCGTGTATTTATGAAGTACCACTTGTAAACTAATTTGAGGTTTTTGTTGTTGTTGTTGCTTCTTTTGGGGTTTAACACCATTTCTCAGTGCAGGTAATACATGGTGGCCAGTATAACTAGTGAAGGAAGAACCCAGGAAAACCCTGGTAAAAACCACTAACCCATGGGAAGCTACTGGCAGATTTCTCACATATCCACTTTGGCCAATCCTGCGACTCAAACCCACACAGTCAGAGGTGAGAACTTTGAGGTCTAGTATTATGTATAGTACTTGCATTTTTTAAAAAATGTTACTTTCTCACCTGAACATTATACACACACATTTACACAGTACTCACATTTTTTCATTTACCTGCACACATAAACTGACAACATAGCCACGTACATGTACAAAGATAATTATGTGACACAATATACTTCCACATCAAATTTACTGAAGTAGAGTGATATGTAAAAGATTAGTTTACAATACACTTACATTGATAAATACATGTAACAACTCTTTATTCACTCCCTACAATAAAATAAGGAAATAAAAATGCATATGTATATGAAAAGAGTTTCTGTACAGATTCACACAGAAATGTTGGCAGAAAATGGTGGAAACTGAGTAATAAAATGTTAGGAAATCCAGGCAATCGCTCTTCTGTGGAGGATTGTGCAGTTTTAGCCTTCTTTTAAATTTGTTTGAAATACTATTCCAATCATTATAAGGCGGCTGAATACTGAAACTTTTAATTGACTTTGCTGCAAAACGTCTGAACAGAATTTGATCAAATTTGACAGAACCCATCCTACCATGAACTTACTGCTCAGTAAAAAAAATGCTAATCCATCATTAAATATGACCATTGTTATTTCAGATAGAAAACCTTTTCAATAACTTCTCCAAAATCACCGAATGTAATTTGACCAAACATTATCGAAATTATCCTGGTGTGAAACCTTTCACATTTATAAAGATGATGTTAATCTGTCATCAAATATGGCTGCTGTTCTAAAACTAGTCTAACCTATTGGGTCTTGTTGTTTGATGAACTGGGTTCTCTACCACTTCTGACCAGAGGGCAGGCTTCAGGGTGAGGGAAGTTCAGTGGTATATTGTTTAAAACACTACATCATTACGCAACTAATTGTTTAGATCTACTATGCACACTCAAAAGTTCTGTCCACCTATCCAAGTCCTACACTACAGTTTAGCTGAATGGTTTCTTGATATAGTTGTCTACTCATAACATCCATCTATCACTCCATTATATCTATTAGGTATTCTATTCCTTCTATTAATTCCCCATCTTGTGTATCTCAGTCTGTTTCTTTTTCTGACCATATCTTGTAAGTCCTTTAATGAAGTTTCTCTGTGTCACATTGTGTGGAAAATTTGCAGATGTTCATGGTTCATGTATATACATATTTTCTTAGAGATAATTCATAGCTGAGAACACCTGGATAATGTAAATATGTATTATGCAAGATTTCGAGTATAGACCCAATTCAGGACAAAGAAATTACTTTGTCTGTTGTGAAACCATTATGCAATGACCCATTCGTGGTTAAATTCAAAGGGAATTCTGCATCCAAGTACAGACGCCTTTGTTTGTTTTGCACTCTGTCAGTGATGTCATGACTGGGAATCCAAGGCGACAGGTAGGTGATAAATTACCCCAGGGCAGTTTTCAAAGAGACTAGGCCATTTCCAATTGGAACTGAGAGATTCAAATCTAGGGTAGAGTCTCAATAAGCAATTTGTTCAGACCACCTCCATTTTTCTGTTGGTGCATGTTTGGACGTTCTCAGGAGTAGATCATAGAGAAGTTGGGAGACACTAGACTGCACTCCAAGTGCTGAAATTGTGCACTTGTCAAAAGGAGGGAAAGGAATTGTAGGGAAATTCTAAGTTCGATTGTGAATGAAGGTTTCTTGAGGAAGCTTTCCAGGTGGTAGTTAGAAGTGACACCCAAGGATCAGAGAGAAGGAAGACATAGTGAGAACAGGTGGGAGGTCTGTTGTGAAGTAAACAGTTTGGGTGGAGGCATAGTACCAGAAGGAGAGCATGGAGTCAAGGGTACCGGAATTACCAGAGGAAAGAAACAAGAAGTGGACAGATGAGTAACAGAATCAACACCAAAGGGAAACATACTCACTTAAGGCTGTAATTTCATACGAGGATAGTAATTGGCAACTGTGAATAGGTCATTGTTAATATTTGTCGGAAGAATTATGGTTGAGAAATCATCAGTGAAATAGTTGAATACATTGATAGTTTATTAAATTGTTATACCTTTCACTTTGAGTCTTTTATACACCTAGACGATTGGCATTGCCGACTGGGGGCTCAGAGCTATTTAAATTTTAATTCTCCACCTTCTATGGCGTTAGAAATAATACCGTAGGAGGCTCATGACACTGTTAAGTTCCCATTTCATATATCAGACTTGTATCTTGTTCTGGCTATTATCTTGTATGTATATATATATATATATATATCTCTCTCTCTCTCTCTCTCTCTCTCTCTCTCTATATATATATATATAATA
>JAECUM010004619.1:0-118565 GCA_016617855.1 Megalonaias nervosa | reverse complement strand
TTAATCTGTATTAACCTTGTGATACAGTCTGTCTGTTCTACAGCAAATTATAATACAATGTAATGTCTTACGGATGAAATCCTTTTGAACCAAATGAAAATTTCTCAAGATTTTTTGGGAGGTTTGGGTGGTGGTGGTTTTCTTGGACTATGTCTGCAATCCAAATCATTCTGCCTGCTCAGTCTTGTTTTGTAAACAGTCCTTCAGTCATTCATAAACATTAGGATTTGTGGACTTAAAAATATAAATTTACTGTACTGATAATTTCTAGATACGGGATACAACAGGCTTCATGGCCAGTTTCTGGTAAGTGAAAACATTTGGTTTACTCAGGTCTTATCCTTCATCATGCTTTAAAGTGTCTAATTTCATCATCACAAAATTTCTCAAAATGAATCTTGGAAAATTTTGGAAATACATTTCAACATGTTACTGGTTATATATATTTAGTTTTAAAACAAAAACAGCTGGCTAGAAGGATTTTTTTCACAATCAAAGACAAAGGTACATAAGGATATATTGAGTCAATTGCATACTTAAATGAGTCAGACAGCAGTGTTTGATTGGTTGAGTGCCTGGGATGATCTCATGTCAAAATTATCAATGTAACTCCATTATGCTGAAATACTGATTACTCCTAACAAAATACAAAGACCCAGATCCACCTGCATGTTGAGTAACATCAGATCTTGGTCTATACAGTTTGCAACTAGACTGGACTAATATAGCTCTCCTACGTTATAACATGCTCCATAATAATGTGATTCTATGTGCAGATATAACATGGGAGCCCCGTAACATATTAAAAATTCCGTAAGTAGCAACTTGGTCTCCATATCACTAAATTTCTCAAGTCTTTCCTCAAAATAACTTTTTTTAATTGAGTTCTTGCATTATTTTGCTTGTGGTATGTCAGACATTATTGGGATTTTTGTGAGGGTACATATAATACAAGAAATGAATTAGTTGTTGTTGTGGGGCTTAACGCCATCCTTCAGCACATGATAGGCTATACATGGCGGCCAGTATTAATGGTGGAGGAAGAAACCGGGAAATCTGCGGAAAGAACCACCGACCCACGAGAAGCTACTGGCAAGCTTTCTCACATATTCACATTTGCCGAATCTTAGACTCGAACCCACGCAGACAGAGGTGAGATGGCAGTGATCCATGGCAGTGATCCATAACGGAGAGAGCTTTAGACCACTCGGCCACTCGGGGCCCCGAAATGAATTAGCCCTTCAATGTTAAAATTGCTCACCTTGGTGTACTTTTATTCTTGAAATACAATTTAGGAGTTTTTCTTGACTGAAAAAACCCCTCAATATTTCCTTAGAAATAAACAAGACATATTTTCTTCATCAGAATGAAGGATATTATGACTGTATCTAAAACCTTGATGCCTGCTTAAAGTTCAGAGAAAACCCAAACTTACAGTATTAAATCAAATAATACAAGATAAAAAAAACCTCACTTTGTGGAAGAGAATTTGAAATGCTTAGTAAAATTGAAGCCTGATCTAATCACAGAGAAAATTCACTTAACTCTATGATTCCTTTGAACACTGAAGCTGATTATCAAAACTTACAACCACATTTTCACTCTCATTATAGATACTCTTTCCATATCTGTTTTAGATACTTTTCCTAACATTTACAGTGCTTGATTCACAACAAAATGAAATCACTGATTTTTATCTCCAATCGACAACTTTTCACTACAATGCACTTATAAAATCTGAAAGCATATGCTAGCTTGGGCAATCTGATTGCCTACTCTGAAATGAAGCACAAATCTTTTTGGGGAAAATAGTATGCAGTGGCAAATGCCTGTGAAGTATATATATATATATATATATATATATATATATATATATATATACACACACACACATAATATATATGTCAATTGTTGCAATTTGCTGGAGATAAACATGAGTCTTTTAAAATCAAAAAGTTATTGATCTCAAAGGAATTCCCCACCCACCCCCACCCCCCTTTCAGATATCCATTTCTGGGACAAATGACACCTGGTGGGAAAGATTTATTAAATGCTTCCATCAAGGAAAAAATTGGCTCATGGTAAAAAAAAAAGATAATTTATTTCCCAATGTAAACAATGTTCTTTCATCTTGCTTATTAAATTTATTTTCTAACCTGCAGACTGTAAACCTGGTTAGTTCTCATTCAAAAAAAGTGTAAAATAGCTAATTTAAAAAGGGAACATATTTTCATCCAAGACAATTTTATTAACCAAGTTTAGGAATGCAATTTTAACAGCCTAATGTTGTTTCCTATGCATTTATCATAGTATAAACTATTTGTTATGGTATATAGTGTGTTATGATTATGTGTCTTAAGTGAAACAAACAATTTAAGTAAAATCAACCAAAACTATTTTTCTCTAAGTTACAAAGTGAAAATGTACGAGACACAGCATTGTGAATTAAATCCCAAATAATCCTAAATGTCCCACTGCAAGTCCAAAAGGAAAGAATGTTCTGAATTAATTTCAATAGTCTTGAACATCATGATGAACCACAATGATACAATCCAAAATGTCTTTGAATTTGTTCACAATTGTGTTAATCCAAAGTCAATGAGCACCAAGTAATTCCAATGGATAATTGAAATAAATAATTAATGATCTTACGACAGAAATGAATTATTTGTTTACCAAGTCCCCTATATATATGCATCCTGACTTGATCTAGTAATAATCATCCTAATGGAAGATTCAATCAAATTGTAAACAAGTTAGTTTCTAGAACATTCTAAGTTTGTAAACAAGCTATTTATAACCAACAATCATGGACAAAATTAGCAATATAAACATGTTATCTTAGAGTATAATCTACAATCATGGACAAAAGCTAAGCACACAAGATAGATATAAATAACAACTTAAAGCTACTGAATCACCGAACTTACATAATAACCTTGAGATCTCATTTCTGGAGAGTGATTTGGTAACTGGCACATATGCCAGAAGAAGCACAAACCTCAAGTTATAAATATTATTGTTGACTCACTGATGTCTTCCACTATATGGTATAGTGCCCAGTCTGGAGATACATTATTTCAGTCATTAAACATATGTCTGACCACTCCAGTGGCCTAGTGGTTAAAGCGTCCACCTTGGATGCGGGAGGTCACGGGTTTGAACCCCAGCCAAGTCATACCAAAGACTTATAAAAAATGGTACTAACAGCTGCCTTGCTAGATGCTCAGCATTACTAAGTTAGTGTTAGGACTGGTCGGAATGGTGTCAGGGTGTGACTGGGTTGGACATCATGCTACATGTCTGCGGCATGATGCCCCAGTGCTAAACATCACTATAAACTGCCACATTGCAGATATTGTAGTGATATGACTGAAAAATTGTTAAAGCTACTTTAAAAATCCATATCACACACACACATACATGGCTGAAGCTGTGCTCACTTCTACTAGGCTTTGCCTATTTAATATTATATTGTGTTCAACATAAATTTAATAAGTGATATTTCTGGAAAACCAAAATTGATAGGGATGAAATGAAAATAGTTATTTGCTTACTTTAACCTTGTTTGTGTTCAGATAGTATCATATAGCTTAACAATTCTAGCATGAGTTCAAACAAAAAAAAATGTAATCCTAGTAAGTTAAGTGAAATATGGGTCACTGTGATGAACTTTTGTGATGAGGGTATAGTATTCAACAAAATGTACCCTTTCAACAGCTTTCATAATTTCACGTATAACAATACAAACTGAAGAATTCAAAAAATATACCTGGTCATATCTAAAAATAAAATCTTAAATTAAACCTGTAAAATGTGAAACATGAGTCACCATGACCTTTTGCTGGAAGAGTGTGGTAAAATAGGGGAAACACAGTTATTTACTTTGACGAATCTAGTATGAACAGAACTTGAGAAATAAACTTAAAACACATTTAACCAAAATTAATGAAGCATGATATATGGGTTACAGTGACCTATATATGACATACAGTACGAAGTTCCATGATTTATATGCACATACACACACACACACATCACAATTAAAATTTATTTGTTCATGAGCTAATGCAAAAACTAAGCTGGCAAATGTGAAATGTAGGTCAGTGACCAGCTTTTGTTGTAAGGAGGTATCATACATGATGCATACAGTCATCAAGTCTGATGGTTCTTGGATGAAGACTGACTGAGAAATGAACTTAAACACAAAATTACATCAAAGTCAGTACATGATAAATATGGGTCACAGTGACTTGCTTTGTAATGAGAGTGCAAAGTATTCAGCAAACTGCATCACCTCAATAATCTTAATGACTCTAGGTATAATAGTATGTATACTAGATGCCAAAGAACATATTTGGTCACTAGCTATAACATAAACACTAATGCTTTAACATAGGCTAATGAAATATGAAATGTAGGTCAGTGACCTTCTTTGGTTTTAAAGGTGATGCATACAATTATCTAGCTTGACTATTATAACATGAAAAGAACTGAAAAAAAAACTTAATTCAAACAATTTAACCAAGTCAATAAAGCACAAAATGTGGGTCACAGTGATCTGTGGTTGTAATCTAAGCGCAAAAACTTGACAAGAGCCAGTAAAATGTTTAATGCTGGCCACACTGACCTTTTGTTGTGAGGTACTAAAAGAGATGCATACAGTCACTAAACTTTATGATTCTAACATGAACATAGCATGAGACAAAATTTATAAAATTTAACCAAAGTTAGCTAAGTGTAAGGGATCTGGAAATCAGTTAATATCATGTGCAAAAATTTATGTGTATATGCACTGTATGAACACGTGTGTATAAGTCAAGCTGACTGGAAAACTGAACTTGCCCATGAAAAATATGAGCTTGCCTCAAACTTAATATCATGAGTAAAACAATAAAATAAAAAAAAATATATTTTAAGGAAAATTTTAAGGAAATCACATTATTTAAACTTTTGGTTTTTTTTTTTTTAGGACAAGGTCATTCAGTCTGTCATGCAGAAAGGAAAGTCACATTTTCAGCTCCAGTGATTCAAACAGAAAGGAATGTCACATTTTCAGCTCCAGTAATTCAAACAGAAAGGAAAATCATATTTTCAGCTCCAGTGATTCAAACAGAAAGGAAAGTCACATTTTCAGCTCCAGTGATAAAAACAAAGGAAAGTCATATTTTCTGCTCCAGTGATCCAAACAGAAACGAAAGTCATATTTTCAGCGCTGGTGATTCAAACAGACAAGAAAATCATTTGAAGCTCTAGTGACCTTGCCCTTGGATTCAGCAGTGCCAATATTGACCAACTTGTATCTCTACCCATGGGAAAGCAAAATGAAGTCTGAGAACAAAAAAAGACAATAGCAAACTAAAATTATGTTGCAGAGGCCACCTGTCTACAAGTGAACAAATTGTCATCACTATTACTCAATGTTCACTGACCTAGCAAAGATGTCATAGCCTCAACAAGGTTGAGACTACAATCTGATCCTATACCTTACAATGGAGCAAATAAAACTATTGTAAAGACCAAAAAAATGACTAGTTAAAATCTACTACTTATTAGACTTACGTCTATCAGGAAATTTAGCTAATGATAAACATATTAAGCCTATATCAGGTAAATTTTGTTAGTGTGTTACTTTGTCCACCATGACAGATAACACGAGTTTCATGGTAGTTCATTTTACAAATAAGGCTTGTTATGCCACATTTGGATATTCTACAATACATTATTCAATGCATACCATATTTACTACAGTCTGTTTATATTTCCAAATAAGGCAGCAATGTTATAGGGCACATGAAAAAACAAGGATGAAAATGAAGTAGTTATCAGTTGAACTAGATAATCCAAAAGAAAATATCTGATAAAGAATGTTAAATGATATTACACATATTTCTACAATGATATGCAGCAATCTGGTATTAAATAAGAGGACTACTTAATTTCTTTCAGTATATTTAAGGAACATGTTCAAAATGTATTATAGTAAGCTAAACATCTCATGTTAGTACACCATCCACAAAGAATGGGTATCATCAGTACATTATGGTACAGATCCTATTGATATGCACACCATGGTATACTGCCAAAAAAAACCCCCAAGTTTTCAAGGTGTATTTCTGTAAATAGTATAACAATAAAATATCTACTGTAACTTCAACTGTTTCATTTTAAGTCATTTTCTCTATTAATGTCTTTTGTTCTAAAACCCCAAAAGATTTCTCAATGATTTGTCTACAAAAAAAAAAATGATTTAACTCCATGCTATATTGCACCTGTTCAATATCAATGATGCAAAATGGCCAACATGAAGCCTAAAATCTTGTACGAGACGCTGCTTCACAAAAGACCAAATCACTCATCTGGCAGCAATTTTTCTGAAATTCTCTAAGACTGATAGACAACTAATAGATAACCTTGAAATTTGTTGGGACTATAATGTGGATGTGCTCTGCATATGACAAACTTGACTAACATCATTCCATCATTGCCACCAACATGAAGAGAGTTGAAAAGATGCAAATTATACAGAAGCCAGTCTCGTGTACCTCAGGCTCACCCAACATATAAGAATGTTTTCCAATCACTGTTGACTTGATGAGAGTTAAAAAATTAAAATAAGGGATGGACCATTTAATTTTTAAGGTTGACCAGTACCTGGAATATTTTGCCAAAAAAATTCCAGCCCAGAAAAAGCTTAAAAAAATATCCTTGCTCTATCTGTAGAAAAATGAACCTTATCTAGCCATCATTTTTGTTGTAAAAAATACTTTGTCTTGAGACAAAAGAAGAAAAAATCAAATATCTTAGCCAAAAAGACCCCCCACCCTTAAATGGCTGGGCCTCTATGCTAAATTTTCAACTCCCTGATCACTCTTTAATATTATTGTGTACTTTTTTACTCAGATTTTCCCAATATAATGCAATACATATCACAATATATTTTGCCTGTACCCAACCCTAGCTGATAAAAGTGGACTAAAGTACCACTAAAAAGTGCTGAAAAGAGTTACTGTGATGAGTCATAACTTTTTAAACAGTGTGGGGGTGTGTGCAAACAAAAGATGGTTTGAATGAACAGTGGATTACATTTCTTAACTGATGGCAGTGTTAGCTTAAGCAAAGGTGTGACCTTGTCAAAAAGCAATTTTATGCTACATACTAGTTGTAAGGTTATCAACACTTGAAAATGTCAACTTGCACTTATTTTATTATCTTGCATCACTTGGACAAGTAAAAATGTATTAATGGAATGTAGATCACCCAAAAAATGTGTCAGAGAAAACTGCCCTTAAACACAAACTTAACTGGACTTCGGGAAATGGTTTCACTTAATTAGGGGTCATGCCACCTGGCAAAGTGAGTGACTAAGTTGCCTAAAATATGTAATTTTTCTGTCAGGAAAGCAAAAACATCTTCGCTCTATGATTTTATTTTAGACGTACATTGATATGACTTTTGAGATGCTCCATCTTCCTAGCCAGTAATTTCTGACAGTGTAGTGTTACAGCCCAAGGGAAATGTATTGAATGTGGTGTTAAATGCGCAAACTCTTGCACATTCACAGGTATGTATTTTCAATAGCTGCCTGACCATTAACCCTTTCCCGAGCAAGTTATCACTGCTCGATTTCTGCAAGTTTGGTCAACCATTTGATGAAAACATACCAGCTTCTGTTTCAATACTTAAACTACACTATGTAAATAGTACTTTGTGTTTGAAGAGGATAATAAGCAAGGAGCACTTTCTAATTTAATTTTTTAAATGAAGACCTTAACTGATGTGTTTGCATAATTTTCTTTATAAAATTAATTTGAAACCATAAGTAAACCTATAATCATAATTGCAGACATGGCTGTATCTAAGAAATTGTACTTGTCAATGAATAATTAGAGTGATGTTAATAACCAACAATGAAATTAGGATTAACAGTAGGGTATAAAGTTGCCTGCACCATAGCTCCATGTACATTTTACAGGGGCTTGTTTCAAGGTAGTTTAGAAATCTTCCTGACTACCATTTATACAGAACTTTCAGAAAGTAAAAAAAAAACATTTTAAAATAAAGTATTGCTTAAAACCAATGTTAAATGGATACTGAGAAACAGAGGACATAATTCAAATAAGAGAAAGGAAAAAGATATATATATATATATATATATATATATATATATATATATATATATATATATACCACATACATTAAAAAATAACATGCATTTAAAGTGTTGGTATAAAACAATTTGATATACCAATACTATTGGTATATCAAATTGTGATCCGCCCATGGCGCAATAATACGCATATATAAACATTCTCGCGAGCGTCTGCAGTTGATTCTAGATCAATGATCAATTTCCACACATTAGTCAATAGTGACGTATGAAAAATAATGATGAAAAGTATTAATAATCCCGTTTTCTAAATTAATTTAATATGGTACACATTTTCATCACAATCCTTTCTGCTTTCTGTTCTCCCCTCCCCTCTCATGCATAATGGACAAACTGCGCAGAAATGTGGAATGAGAGAGTAAAGGAATTTGGGCTGGATTAAAACCTTGAAATAGAAATTACACCAAGTAACCTACAAGAATATGGTTCGTCGTAATGATACGTGTGTACTTTCCTTGGGATTTATCTACAGTATTTATCAATGATACAAAGTTGCAAACCAGTAAATACCTCGGATACGTGGTACACATACTGTGATATATTCAATGTTATGTTTTGTTTTTTCTTAAACATATCATAATGTTCTAAAAAGTCGATCATTATTATTTAAATATGAAAATGTCCAAAGGCCTCTCTCTCTCTCTCTCTCTCTCTCTCTCTCTCTCTCTTGACCATCGTAGCAGGATAGGGGCTAAAATCTATGAAATGGCGAACGTAAAGGATTTTCGTTTTTCATCCCATGATATCTCTGGACTTATGAATGATGGTAAAAGTTAAGTCAAACTGACCAAAGGATGAGAGACAGACAGACAGAGACAGAGTTTTAAAGTCAAACTGACGAGAGAGAGAGAGAGAGAGAGAGAGAGAGAGAGAGAGAGAGAGAGAGAGAGAGAGAGAGAGAGAGAGATGGAGAGTGGGTTATGGTCGGTTGTACTGTTGCTAAAGCAGAATAATGACTTAGATCAACTGTAAATATATTGAAATATTTTAATTACCTCTTGTTGGTTCGTCAGTTGGCTTAGTTTCTATTCCACATTAATTTCCATGCGCCGGTATCTGAATGGTGTAGCTATCCAAGTGTTGCTACTGCTCTACTTTTATCATTACAACCATCTTTCATGTTTAAATCATAAGTGTGTATTATATTGATTTAATCAATGTGGAGAAAAATAGAAACCAAGAAAAGAAGACAATCAACTTATCAATATGCAGAGGTGATTGTAAATAGCCACTAAATGCATAGAACTACATTTTGTAGCGGACCAACTCAGGGATGTGAGGAGTTCATTCACTAGGTCAATACACAGCTACTTGTAGTAAATCTGAACTCCGTTCAAAGGGCAAATATATGTATTTGTATGTGATATAAATAGAATATATGTACAGTATGTATGCTGTACCAATGATATACCACTCGTATAAATTTTTCATTAAAAGGAAACTCAGCAAGCTTCGTTTCCTTTTAATGAAAAATTTATACATCTCATGGTATATCATTGATACAGCATACATACTATATATATATAGTGTTTCTTGCTTTGCTCCCACTTCTCTCTGTTCATATCCCACTTCTCCCTACTCTGTCCAAAAGGAGAAGCCACTTCTCCCGAAATTCAAGTCTAGCTTGACTTCTGTTACCCCCTCCCCCCATTTGTTGTGAGAAACAGAAAAATCACCACAAATCAACACAAATGGGTTATTTTAACCTACATAAAACTTGCTATAATATTTATAATGATGCTACATGCTACTCCAATGTTGATTTACAAATGTTACTAATATATTTGTTGTATTTCATAAAAAATGGTTTTCTCAATTTTTTAACAAAACTTATAGAAGACTTAAATACAAACAATGCTTCCATATATATAAATATAGTGTATATATATGACATTCTGTAAAGAATAAGCTTATACATGTATAATCACCTCCAAATTGCTCAGATGTGGTACGTAGAGACCATTTCAGATATAGGTGACAGTAAAACTTCTCAAGACACCATTAAAAATACTGCTACCATTTGATAGAGGTGGCTATAGTATGGAGAAATTTCATTGGTATTAAAAAAGACTAACTAGGACCAAAATAGTGGTCCATCAAAAGATATCTGTTCAACAGGGATTGGAAAAGAAATCATTGAATTGATGATTGGATGCATTCTTTGCTTATTATTCTGATGATCCTTTCTCTATTAAGTAATTCTGTATTTTTTGTTCCTCCTCTACCCATAATACTCCTGGTACCCTAATTTGTACCATCTGGCCTTTGTTTTTAAAAGTTATGGCTCTAATTATGATTGCAATGGAGGAATAATAAAGTATATGTACCTGAATTAAGAAATTTCAAGCTAATATCTGCGTAAAAAAAAATATATCACAAAGATATGTCTTGGGAAGAGCAGCAAATTTCACCAACCTTACCATGATTGAAGTTATATCACGTGACCATCCAAGTTGTAACACGGGTTAAGCGATGTAACACAAAGTTACAGATGATACTGTCAATACAACATACAAATGAAACATGCAAGACAAGTTAGATGCTGACTGTCTTCTGAAATAAAACTTACCTACCACAGAATTTCACTAATTACAAACATTTGTGAGAATTTTCTTAAAAGTTCCAATAAAATGAAAGTTTTCATTTATATACTTTCAAAACACATTTTCAGTATAATTTGGAACACTATAGGATTAAATGATCATGGTTGGGTATATATCGATATGTAAATTTTACCTAATCACTCACAAAGTTTACATAAAGTCCGAATGTAAACTTTGTGAGTGATTAGGTAAAATTTACACATCGATAAATACCCAACCATGATCATTTAATCCTTATAATTCCAATTTCCTTCCTTTTTAGCATCAGATCTGTATATTTAATCATCAAAACATTCACTTTTATGTAGATTGAAGTTTATTCATAGCCTCTTAACTGCGATAGAATACATTGTAGATAGCCCGATCTTTGTTAGCCAAGATTCGTCAATACTTTATACAGTAATATGGGGTAGAATGCCATAGAGGGTCATGCCAGTGATATCTTGTTATGATCATTATTTTAATACATAAAAAATGGTTGCTGTGGTTAAACCAGGATATTCCTTTTTTTTAAAAAATTATGCTTGCATATGGCACGTGTTGTTACAGCGACAATGTTTTTTACTATCTATGCATTTCGATCTTTCAAAAGCAAAATCGTGTCCATTTTTAGTGAGGTCCCTTGTTTGACATATGACCCTGACCTTTAATAACCACTGCTGTAACATGCTGTCAAGGTGAAATGCAATAATTTCAGAAGATTGTCTTGTAAAGTGTATCACATGCCTTCATCGGCAAAAGGGATGAGTGGTGGAGCGCAGGAAGGTCTGAGCAGTTATGCTCCAACGCTGTATTATCGCAGGCTCTATATTATCACGGTAAACAGGATTTTCCAATTAATTTTGGACACACGCCATCTAGCTGTTGTTTACAGATGTAAAGCTGTAACCAGTAAGGATGCAAATATCTTACAGCACAATTTCCTCTAAATTGTCAACATTTTTTATAAGTTTATGATGAAAAAGAATGAACATCACGTTTTTATAAAGTGCATGCAATTACAATGATCATCATATAAAAAACTCCAGTCAAACTTGCTATACCTGCATTGGCTTTGATTACGAAACATATTCTGTGTATCGTCTGATGTTTGATGATTATAGGTCATATACTGATGGTGACATACATGTCATTACAAGGTCAAGGTTGCAATTTAATTTCATGGTACCAATATGGACCAAAATTTACAAAATGTTGCTTATGATCATACTTCTCGTACATAAATAAGAATATAATAACAGTTAAACTTTCTTTAAATCAGTAATATTTTAATAATAATAATAATAATAGTAGTTGTATATTTACATTTCTTTGAAAACATTGCATTTAAAATTTATATAAAGTTAAATAATAGTTGCTTTTAATTTGTAATGTTGTTATTCATGGATTCTGCATGGATTTACACTTGAATTATATTTGTGTGTTTGATTTTATCATTGGCTCCTTTTGTTTATTGTGGAAATACTAAACCAGTACAAGCATGGACATTTCTTCTCATAGGTAAGTCATATTTTGCTTTTATTTATAATACCTGTGTGCTACCATACGTAAGTTGGGCAAATACCGCAATAATATAGAGTTGTTACCCCCATGGTACGTTAATCTGAGTCAGCCAACATATGCTGTTTTATTTACGTTTAAGCACTTAGTTTGACAAAGATTTTTTATAGGAATAGAACGAGGGAAAGTCATTTAAACTTTACAAATTATAAGTAAGCAACAATAGCAAAACAGTTTTAATATGTACAAGTAAGAACATTAAGAACCGCGATAATACAGCATTCCAGGCTACATTGTTTTAACTTCTAATGGTCCGTTTCTATCAGTGGTTGGTATCTTTTGACTGGAAATCACAGGAGTGGGTGGGTGGGATTTTGTTGTTGTTATTATTAGGGTGTAATGGGTTGATATAGATAAAACTTCACATCAGATGACATGGAAACAGGGAGCCAAAAGTAGTCCGCAGAATTCATCGATGTGTAAAAAATTCCAGATTAGTATCACGTGACCATTTACATCCAATCAAACTGCAGAAAATGCAGTCAATTTATAAAAATTGGAATTATATAGTCATGAAGAAGGCATTCAGTGGGGGGGGGTTTACTTCAATTATTGGTCTAAACATGTATAAAACTCCTCCACCTTTCCGATTACTATCATTACTAAGATTTATCATTCAAACCAGGAAGCCATACAAGTGCATAGTCTAATAAGGTTGCCTGCCTTATACTAGGTATTTTAAAGGAGAAAAAAATCACCACACTGCATACAAATTGTGAGCTATTTCTAACTGCACTAAATTTCATTAATATGTGCTGATCCTGCTCATAATAAAACTCACTGGAAAGACTAAGGAATGAAATCTATTAACCATGATGACTGAAATCCATTAACTAACATTCAATGTATGGGTCACACCTGTATGCTTGAAAAACATTGAACCCATGATGACTATTGTAAAATATTGGACAAATTAGTTCATCTTTTCTTAGCTTCCAGCACCAAAACTTGGAATATGAACAAGGATTTGGTTCTGGGGTGAAAATAAAGCTAGAGATTTCATTCACTTCTTACAGCTTTATGTTTGTATGACTTGTAGCAAAAGTGTAATTATGTACATTTGTTTATTTTAAAAGCACTTTTAAGACTTTATTGGCAACATCATGCTGAGGAAATGGGAGTTTGTGTCTTTTACAAGGATACAGCAAGGCATGATCAAACCCACAACTCTGGATCAGGAGTCATATGCTGTACCAACTAAGCTACTCACTCACCCATGCAGCAACATCTCCCTGTAACTATGCACATTTTTTATGGAACCAGAAGCCTATTATCAGAAAAGCATTTTTTAAACAATTTTCTACTTTTTACACCAATAAAAATGTAACTAACAAACCAATTAACATTCACCATGTTTATTATCCACAATATTAATGGGTTCAATGGGAAATGGGGGGTGGGGGTGGTGGACACCCATTCATGGCAAGGTGAAGTCAACTTCATTCTCCTGATGTTGAAATGAAATTTCATATTTGAGAGTAGCTATTTGATCCAAATTCCCCTCTAGCATGGTCCCTGGCTAAAATGGGCTTATAAATGTTTTATATAGGTTTTGTTTACATGTAAGGGTGTGCTACGATGTGTTTCACATGCTTCTGAACAACAGCTAGCTAGCTCCCAAACACTTACCTTTCCAGGATCATCTTTTGACCTTGGTACTTTTAAAAAACATTTATTCAGAGATAAATTATGCCTTATGGAATTCTGAAAAAGAGACAAAAACTTTGAATTAGGCAAAGTTCATACTTCATGGTATACTGCACAAAATAAATGGTTATTGGTAATGTCTCTTTCAAATTCATTTATTTTAACTTTGTTTAACAATGACAAAAAGTCCAACAAGTTCAGAATTCTCAGATTTAGAAACTGCAAGTCCAGAATACTGAAATGTATCAAACCCAACTGTTTTAACTGAAAGTAATTATTTTTTATTCTCACTACAGAAAGCTCTGCTAAATGCATTATGTACAAGAATAATTAACAGTAAAATACAGCTTCCCTTGTTATAACTTGGTACTTTGCCTCTATAACTGCTGACTGTGATCTATAACATCGAAGTTAGATAGTTTGGGTCTATAACTGTTGACTGTGATCCGTAACATGGTAGTTTGGGTCTGTAACTATTGACTGATATATAACATTATGGTAGTGTGGGTATACATGTATAACTGCAGACTATGATAATATGATAGTTTGGGTCTATAACTGCTGACTGTGATATACAGTATATTAGACAGTGCTATTTGTGAGAATGATTGAAAATTTGATGACTGTATGTGTGTTTGAGAGGGGGATCAATGCCACATACAAGTAAAACCCATTGTAACATGATTCATTATAACATGATTCTACTTATATTGCGATGGCAGAATTGCTCCCATTTTTTAATTTAACGTGACCTCTCTTTTAAACATCCTAAATACATGCTCTTGGAAAACTTGATGATTCGTATCTGAAGCAGACTTTTAATCCAGCACTGCGTTTAATACTGCCTTAACTTCACCGGGCGCTGTTGCCGCCATATTGACATGTATACAATTCAAAAACTGAAGTATATTTGATGTCTGATGAAACCCGGCAAACAAAGCAAACGATATATGATCAACAGGTTAGTTAAAACTGATGACATTGAAATTTAAATGCACATTTTCTATGGGGAAGTTTATCCAAAAATTTGTAAACGCGATCCCGCTTATATCGTGATGTTATTCTTTGGACCCCAAGCATCGTGTTATAAGGGGTTTTACCTGCAGTAATAATTTTAGTTATGTAAATGAAATACATATTTTCACTTTATAGTATTTCTGTATTGAATTTTGTCCAAAAATACAGCAGACTCTCAATTTATCTGAAGTCTAGGAGTCTAGAAGAAAACTTTGGATAATACCGGGCTTTGAATAACTGAAGGTCAAGTTGGTGCAAGTGTACATCAATCCACAGAAATAAAACAAAAAGGTATCACTTTATTCTTGCATTGTTTTCTTATATATCTAGGAAGCCAATTCATTGGCACCACATAAAACAAAGAGAAGAACAATAGTGAAAATTATCAATATCAAGCAAATTTTAGATCTGTGGAGTCAGTGGATCACTTGATAAAGTTAGTTTGTTTTTCATGTGGTATTCACTTAATTCTTTCATCTGTATGTCTCAGAAAACTTTTCTATTGAAATCATCTTTCATTGCATAATCACTAATTTTGCAAAGTCCTGCTAAGACATGTGTCTCAAACATGCAGCCCACAATCAGCATACGGTCCATGGAGTTATTTCCTGTGGTCCACAATGACACCGGGAATTTTTTAAATAAAAAATAATGCAAATCTTTTTCTTCACAGCTGCCAGTTTTGATAAAAATTTGATTGTTACATCATTTATGTCTTATTTCCAGCATTTCAACTGGCCACCTTTTATATGAGCTGCTTTTGCTGTATGAAAAGGTTTCACTGATGCGTCTCTTGTGCCAATGTATTAGTCCTCATGTGGCCCTCAAGGTGATTTCAGTTTGAGACCCCTGTGCTAAGAGCTCACTGGTTTTCCCCATGATCCCAAGTATAAGGAGAGAATTTCACAATTGTCTAAAGTATATTCATGCAAACAAGGTTATGTTATTCTTTCATTGCTCTTCTTTCCACCATGGCAATCAACATCTTTGAATATGAGCGTCTTGTCAGAAGATCCTGTTTCATCAGCACTGTAGATGATGTTTGTGTAGTATCTTTCCAGTAATGACGCACATTGATTCTATCAGTCAGTCATGTCTTGTGAATTTGTGTTCAGAAAGTTTTCTTCTGCACAAACGTTTTTGAAGGAGATGCTATGTCTTCACCTGAACCAGTCAACCCAGCTTTGGGATGTATTAAAATCGGGAATTGCCAATTTTTAAGAGAACTACCGGTATTCAGTTTGTGGCAAAAGCATACACCTTGAGAGAACAATGTTTTGGTCTCTAGCAGCTTTATTCCACTTTAGAGTTGCCTCTTCCATGGTTCCCATGCTTTTCTAAAGATAAATTTTCAGGTCATTTCCAGGGTTTTTCCAGTATGAAATTAATTTTTTCAAGGTTCAGACATGGCCATTACCGAATGGTATTAAAGAACATTTTAGATTATAAAACATGCATTTTCTAAATCTAAAGATGTTTCTATTTCATGACGCTCCAAAACATCAAGGTCAGAAAAGATGATCATGTACAAAACCATAAAATGTATCACACGAAACAAGTTGGACTATATTCCTATAAACTGGCATGCAAAGTCATTCCCAATCTATGGAATAAACATTCTAATTAAACTTGCTGACCTGCATTATGTTGCTACGTGGAAACAACATAACGAACATAAATTAGTTTTTGTTTCCTTTCAAACCTTTAATTCTAAAGAATTCTAAAGCAATATATAATCATGTTATACAACGTAAAATTTTCTTGTCATAGTATGAAAAACCAATAAATGCAAAGTATTAGAATCTTATCTTGTAACGAAAAAAGTGTAACACTCAAATAATTTGCACCAATAAAACCCGAAGAAGATTTTTCAAACCTAAACTCCTTAAGAGGATTTGGTTAAAAGTCCATCATTTAAAAAATGTTTACAAAAGGGCCGATTTAAATTTTGACAAAAGACCTTCAAAATTATGTATTGTTATATAAACAAGAACTGAATTTTCTGTAAAATCATGTCTTCTTGTACTTCGATAAACCAGTCCTCAAACCTGTAGTGATAGAGGGACTCATATCTTTGCTTAATATATAATAAAAGTGACGACAATTTCCCATTTCTCCTGCATCTTATTTAAGATCAGAAACCAATGCTTCAAGCTACATGTCACTGAGTAATAGTTTCGCACCAAAGTTCAGTTCAGAGAGTCGACATTTTTTGACAACAAAGTTGGCATAAAATGAATAGTAGTCTGTTTTCTAATCCGGGTTTCCTCCGAATATTCCCATCCCATTTTTCACATTTAGTCATTTAGGATGGGGTGTGGGGTCAGCTATTCATGTTGAAATTTGGAATTTGCTGCCACCGTGCGGTAGTGGCATATGATAGTCGCATACCAGCGGGCCTAGCAAATTTAAGTGATGTTATATCAACTCATACCTGCATGAAATCGATAGGAAAGTGGTTTATTTTCTCAGAAATGGCAAGTATTATAATCGTTATGTCTTTAATCCACGGACAGACTAGATGAAACTTCAGCATTACTGAAACCTGACCCGATACTCGCCATTTGCAGAACTAGTCACATGACTTCACAAATCTCAAACGACATCGGAAGTCCAACAGTCACATGATATCAACTCCTTTGTAATGTTGTTGTACAAAAATTCAATTATATTAAATGAAAGTCAGATACCTTTTGTAAAACCAGGAGGAACATATAACTGTCAACATATTTATTTTGAGAACAACGACAAGAAACCTGTTGCTGTCGTAGCAATCTGGCCAGTCCGATTTGTCAAGCAGAGAGCACATGTCAACGTTGTAGTCACGTGATACAACAAAACCCTGGTAGTTGTTCTCTGAATAAATATAGAGAACTATGTGTTCTTTCATTTTTTTTGTATTTTTATTACAACTAGTATATGACTTTCAAATAATATTTTTTATTTTTTTCTACAACATTTGAAATGGGTTATTATTGATAACATGTAACTAATGGATTTATGATGTCAAGAACATGTGGGTTGTGAGATATGTGTACTCGTGCGACTAGCAATGCAAATCACGAGTATCATGTAAAATTTCATCAATGCCGTCGATGTATCTTGTCTTTCAGCAGATTAAAGACATAACAATTTTAATACAAGCAATCTCCAAGAAAATAAATAATTTTCAAATCAATTTAACAATGTTACCCTTTGCTGCTTGCTTCCACCATGTTGGCCTCTTGTGATGCTTGACTGGTTTTAATACATTCCGTGTAAGAAAAGATACGGATATTGAGCTGTCTGAAAAAAGTCTACTAGACGAATCTAATCCACTGAGCAATTGGACTGACTCAACAAATATGTTAATGGCAAGCACCCAAATGATCCATACTGCAACCTTCGAATATTCTGGTCAGATCTCGATAAATTTAACTCACAATCAGTTCAGTTACAACTCAATTACGTAATGGTTTTGAGCTTCAAGAGGTGGCAGAAAATTCCCGGATTTTTCCAGACTTTCTTCAATATTTGCACATTTCAAGGACTTTTCACAGTTGGGAAAAAGTTATGAATTCTCTCGACTTTTTCCCAGTTTCCCAGTGGCGTGGGAACCCTGCTCTTCAACACCATCGAAGGCCATAGATTTCACTGCCTTCTGTTTGGTCTGAATGTCATGTAGCAATATTCAACAGTTTTCCTTGTTTTTCCAACCATGTTTGCTGGAATGCTGTACTGTTTGGCAATCGGAGCTTTGCTTTTCAGACCCTGCTCTACTTGAAGAATGGCACTGCACAGTAGCTGGTTTCTATATATTTTGGTTCCCTCTTCCAATTTGTACCACCTCCAGTTTCCATGCCTTGGTCATTCATTTACAATGTAGTAAGCAATTTAGTGACTTCCTATAGATCTTTTGAAAAATGCACATATAGCTGAAGTAACTTTCAATGGGTTTATAAGATTTTCCAGCTTTCTTTTATGAAACCTACTTTACATAAAATTACTGCCAATAATTAAATTAATAATGGGGTTATCAAAAGGTGAGTCAATTACTGGATCAGCAACAAATAATAAACATAACCTGGTATTTGATTATTCAGTACCAAGTTTGGACTGCCAGGTGTCATGATTCAAGAAATCAAACACATCTCTCATGACAGTTTTCACACTCTGGATTATAAATGTGTTTCCATTTCAATAGGTTCAGAAGAAACTGAACTGCTAAATTACCTTCATTAAGTGGGTTTACTCGAATAATAAATGTTCAGATAATGGATAAGATGTAAAAAAGATGTAACAAGAAGAAAGTTAGCAAGGACCAAATAGTTTTGGATAATACTGGGTATTCAGATAAAAAGAGTTTGAATAACAGAGTTACTTAAGTTTTAAGAAGAAGTAAACTATAACTAAAACATGTTGTTTTCTTTCAAACCACTTTGTCGTACAAATGAGAGACCTATATAACTACAATGGTTATCTTTTTCTTATATTTTCACAAGTGCAGATTTTGGACTTTGATTCCGATTTGACACATGATAAATCTGTTTGAAGTTGGATGTTCTCACATGTGTTTTCCACATGAGCAATTTTGACTTAAATATTCTGTGCAAATGTTAGATATCTGGCATGACATCCATACTAATGTCAAACAGACATTTCACTGGAATACAATATTACTCTGGTCTTAGAAAATTTGATGCAAGGTGGATTTTGGACTTGATCTGATGTTTACTCTGAGAAATAAGTTTTTCTGCTCCAATTAAAATATGCTCTACAAAAAAAATCATCCCCTAGTGAAAATGTGACTGGAATTTCAGTGAAATCGAAGTGAAATTTCAATGACATTCACTCAAATGTCCTTTTCTCACCAAAATTATGGTATTTCACCAAATGTCAGTAAAATTTCACACAGATTTTGCCAAAATTTCTGAAAATATCAGTGAGATTTTGTGACTGAAATTTCACAGACTGCCAAAATTTCTGAAAGTATCAGTGAGAATTTTTTATTAAAATTTCACACAGATTTTGCCAAAATTTCTGAAAAGATAGTGATATTTTGTGATTGTAATATCATTGACATTTCAATAAAAAATATCAATAAGAAATATTACTTTACTGACATAAAAAACAACCTTTATTCTATTTTGATATAATTCATTTTTTGTTTCTTAAACAATCTGAATGATTTTCAGCAACATTTATATTTCCTGTTTCTGACAGGATGTCCAAGTGCAGGTTAAAAACATCCCTGGTCTGGAGCTAAGCGATCCCCATACCAACCCCTGTTCTAAAAGCATCAATGGAATTGATTCATGTCCAGAATTTAAGGAGTGACAATGTATAGATCACTGGTGGGGAATTGTTTAACATTATTGCTAGATACCCATGTCTATCCAAGATAGTCATATCTTTGTGAAGTTAAATTCTTGGCCCATAAGTAAAATCATCCTTCAATATTGTGAGTGGTATTATTGTTGATATTATCAAAATATTCTAGTTGTGTTAGAATCCAGAGTAAAATAAGAGTAATTATATCATGATAAACGTTTGTCACTGCTGCTTATGCCGAACAAGGACTCTTTCAAGCGACAACAACAGGATCATGGTTTGTACATTCAAAAGTCAAGTCTGCAGTACAACTCCCATATCTCTTGAATGTCATATAATTATAACAGCTGTATAATCTTGTTTCATATACATTGAAATATTACCATGGTTAATAAAGTCCTGTTTAATTAACATCCACTGTTTACCTGAAACCTATTGAAATGTCTGAAAACTTACTGAAACTTAAGTAAAATACTATATAATGGTCGAAACTTTGGTGAAATCTCAAAGTCAAAATCTCTTTGCCAAAATCAATTTTAGTCAGTCATTCCTTTTTTATCTCAAGGTCAGCTTATTTTTTTAATCAAAGATTCGTAAGCCAACACAACCACATTTGTCCCCTTCATTACTTATAAAATCCAGTATTTGCCCTAAACTCTTCAGATTGCAACAACAAAGCAAACAGTTAACTGCTTGTCATGTATACATGCTAGCCTGAATGACATTATGTGGCCACACATTGTTGCAACAATTTCTGGAACAGTTTCTGTCTCCACTAGACTGGTTCTGGATGGTGTTACATAAATATCTAAAATAGTATTTTAGAATCACATGTATGTTAAAGCCATGTGAGCACTTCTCCCAGTTCTGAGTTCTCACTTCTCCCTGCTCTGTCCAAAAGAAGTCACTTCTCCCTAAAATTCAAGTCTAGCTTGACACCTGGTTATAGTAACAATCTGTTCCCAATTCATAAATCACAATAATTATGCTTGATTGGTACTCAATGCTTACCGCTTTCAATAGAAGTATGGTGTAACGGGCAGCATGAGGATAAATAGTAATAATTTACTAGTCTTCCAACATCTTGAATTAAATTTCAATATTTCATTAGCGCGATCGATTTCTCAGGTGAAGGGGACCCTGGGTTTTGGGCTATCAGACTTTTGAGCACTGAATGTAATTCAAATGGCTAATATTCTAGCTTATCACCTAATAGTGTACAATATTAACAGATGGGATGGGGATCCTGTCAGGGTCTCAGCAAAATGAAAATTATTTCATAGAGAACTCTCATTTTCATGAAAACTTTTCATGGTCTTCCAGCCAAATATTAGTTTTGTTGGGTCCAGTATTCCAGGATTTGTCATGCAATATTCCAGGTTTTTCCATACTAGAATTGTCCAGGGTATTTCCATGCTTTTCTGTGTCTTTTTTTCCCATGCTTTTCCAGCCTACCATGGACAGAGCCTGGAATATTAGTGCAAATACTCCATGGTTTTCGATGCTAAATTGTCCAGCATTTTCCATGCTTTTCCAGCCTACCCTGGACAAAGCCTGGAATATTAGTCCAAATACTCCAGCATTTTCCATGCTAAAATTGTCCAGCGTTTTCCATGTCTTTTTTTCCATGCTTTTCCAGCCTACCCTGGACAAAGCCTGGAATATTAGTCCAAATACTCAAGCATTTTCCATGCTAGAATTGTCCAGCATTTTCCATGTTTTTCCATGTCTTTTATCCATGCTTTTCCAGCCTACCCTGGAATGAGCCTGGAATATTAGTCCAAATACTCCATTGTTTTCCATGCCAGAGTTTTCCATGCTTTTCCATGGTTCTTCATGGAATACAATGGAAAATCTAGAGCCAGGTTACTGCCTTCCATACTTTTATTCTGACAACAATAAGAGCACAGTTTTAGTCATCCTAAGTTTAAAGATCAATGGAAAATAACACATTCATTCAATTAATCAGACCCCCTCCCCCTTAAAGTACTCAAGACCCATAAAATGTCAACTGGATTTGGATTCACTAAGTTCACAGTGCTTTCAATGTGAATCAGCAGGACTTAGGGGATGGGGTGGGTTGTCAAAAAATACTGAAGTAGACAATAAACGTAGATTTTAAAGTTTTATTAACATCAACAAATATCCCAATTCTTTTCTTGCACAGTCAACAAATATTCCATAGGAAAAGCTGGTATTTCTGTTCTACACTTCGGCAGACGTAAGCACACTCATGGGTGCCAAAATGGGTGCTACATTGAGTTACCCAGTCAGGCATGACAATAATATGATGTTCCTATGAAATATTGATGTACTAAGAAAGGTCCTATGGAGTTTTCACTGAAAATCTAAGATCCTTCTTAAATTTTTGTGTTGTTGTGCATGTATAATGAAATTTTCAATAGCAGTACAGTTTAGTTGATTTATTTTGAAGAGGAAATGGCAATGTTTTTCTCATTTACATAACCCTGACTGATACTAGATTTTTTTCTCTTAGTCTTGTGTCTCCAATTTCACCACTTGACATTTCTCATCAGGTGTTTCCTATTACCCTCAATTGTGCACAGACTCACAAATTTTTAATATGATGCCCAGTCCTGACACCATAGGATTTCTGACCCTCCATCTTGCAATCATAGGGGAAACACTGTTCACTAATAGAGACAAATGCTTTTAATACAATGGAAAAGCAATAATGAAGGTGGAAAACTTCTGTGAAACTCATATACTGTAATTAAACAATCCTGCTAAATCAAGACGGTTTCCAGGGTTCTATTTTTATCGTCTACTAAGTGTGGTCTGATCCAAAACCAAACATAAAGTAGTTCCATTCTTCCTTGTTATATGTAGTTAAAAAAATTTCTTTCAGTTGATCAATTATTAAATGAACAGGTAACCTACTGAAGACAGAGACCTACAGCAAGTACTGAATGATGTATACCATTACACACAAGAATCAGCCACATTTAATTCTGGCCAAGTGCCAAGAAACCAATATTGGAAGTAAATACTCGAGTGCAGCACCACAGAAGGTCTCAATATTAGGGCTACAGGTAAAAATCAATGTTGTAAACGCTGCTGAGCTTGCAGAAAGATAAAATTGCTTCATGTCCAGGATAATTTTCAAGATCAATAAAGGTATTGTGGCCAACCGTATTTAAATTTAAGTGATATGGATTGGACATTATATATATAACTTCTCCTCTCATTTAACCTGAATTCAACAATTATATGATGAAATTTTATGAATGACCACCATAAATTTACAAACTTTTAGTGACCTTTGGACATGGAGGATTGGGATGGGTGACAGAGTCCAAAAAATCCACAAACTGAGATTTGAAATGCCTAGTTTTGTTACATGTATTACAGAGGTTGCAGACATACATTTTTAAGCATGTCTGAAACATGCCAGTTTTTATGCATTCAACTACCCTGACTAAGGTTCCAAATAAAGGTGTGTGTGTGTGTGTGTGTGTGTGTGTGTGTTTTGGAATTTTATCATAGCTTTAACAATATGTATCATATCACTATGATGCCTGCAGACTGTGGCAGTTTAAAGTAATGTCTAGCACTGGCATCAGGCTGCAGACATGTGGCATCATGTCCCACCCAGTCACATCACCCTGACACCAGGCCAACCTGTCCTAACACTAACCTCTTAATGCTGAGCACCAAGCGTGACAGCTGCTAGTACCATTTTTATAAGTCTCTGGTATAGCTCAGACACGGATCGAATCCACAACCTTCCACATCCAAAGAGGATGCTCTAACCACTTAGGCCACCCAAGTGATCCCAAACAGGTAAACAAGGTGTTCACTTGTAAACATGAATCTCCTCACCAACATGAACCTGTATGGAATAGCCAACAATAAACAGACTGGTATATAGGAGATTACAAAGTCACTTGTGCACAAAAAAGTCACAGTAACCAAATATTTGTATGGTTTACTCTCTGAGATTAATTATCACATCAGTTGTCAGGAATGCTGTTGAAACAGGGTCCAAGATATTGTGAATAACATACAAGTAGCCGAAAATGCATAAGTCACTCAAGCCTGAGCAACTTTTGGGCCAGTTATAGTGGATTATATTCCTCCAAATGCCAAGTTTCCTAAATGTTTGTGAAACAGAACACAAGGCACTAAGGGTGTAATGAATGAATAGGTGAAAGTATTAATCAATCGGCTTTAAAACTGTGTCAAATTCACCTAGTTTGGGGTGTGAATGAGCTACCCTTCTTGAGACACTTCCATGTGCCAAGTTACATAAGTGATTGTGAAACAGAATCAAAGATTTTAAGGATGTAGCAAACAGAAAGCTGAAACACAAACATCATCTAAGTTTGAAAATTACGCCACATTTACCTTGTTTTGGTATTGCTGAATTACTTTCATGGCACTATAGCTACATGACAATTCTCATCACAGTAGGTGAAATAGTATCTAAGATATTTCATGCAATGAATAAACAGTCCAAACTGCAGAAATCACTCAAGTATGAAAATTAGGTCACCATGACCTAGTTTTAATGATTGATTTATCTTTACTGAGACATATCCACATACCAATTTTTATCAATGTGTGTGAAACAGGATCCAAGATATTCAGATGTAATGAATTAACAGCTGAAAACATCAGTCACATGTGAAAAAAATTAATTCAAAGTGGTCAGGGTTTTACACAACTGAGGAACTCTGACGTGCTTCCATGCACTTTTCATCAGTGTATGTAAAATATGGTCCAAGATTATTTAGAGTGTAATATCCAACAGACCAATGAATGAACACAAAAACCTATGAACAAATCTTCTCTTTAATAAGTTATATTTGAACTTTTAGATCTTTCTTTCGTATCAGCAAAGTTAAAAACCAACAAAATCTGCAATGACCCCCTGACTTTGCAATCCAAATAATGGATTTGTCTCTGCAAGTTTACAGATTTCTTTGTTGTGAAAGAATGTCTTGGGTGATAATGTGTTCTACAGATATCTTGTGGCAAACAAGGGCAGATTTTTTAAAATTCTTAAACCTGTCACGAAAGGATTATTCACTTTTGCAGTCTTTGCAATCATGCAATCAGAACTCACACCGGTAATCCCAATGGATGTGCTGTATTCCAGTCAAGGGAATTATTTTCTCCATTTTTCATTAAAGTTAGATCCACATTTACTCTTTTGTGTTCTGCTTCTTTCACTTTCGTGGCTAATGATTCTTAGTGCATGCTGTTCTAATCTGCATATCACTTTCTAGTGCAACAAGCATTGAGGTTAAACATCTGAACGACATCTTACTGAACTCAATGGAAATCACGTAACAGCTCGTGATATTAGGGGAAGCTACTCTGTCATAACATTGCCTATGCTAGTCTGGTTTTCTGTTTCATATGCTCCGTATAGCGGAGTGCAACACAGGGAGCATACAAAACAGGGAACCAGACTATGCCTATGCTCTAAGTATACATGATGCCATCCCTCATCCAAAGCATAGGACATTAAATAAATCCTGATTGCATTCTGCAAATCCTTTGCATCTAAAAATGCTCGGCAACAAAACATGTGTGTCAATTTTTTCCAGTGTGCATCCCTGACACACAAATGTGCATAAAGCGAAACACTGTGTACATGTAATTCGTTTTCTATCCAGAGTGACAAATGTGTGATTTCAGTGAAATAAATTAAGGCTGCAATAAAATTTGTTTGCCAATACAGTTCAATGAGAGACCAGAGTTCTCAATAGTGCAAACAGCAGCTTCCAAATCTTCCACCTCTGATCTTCAAATCTGAAAGATCCCTCATCTTTGCTAGCCAAGGTTCCAATATGATAAACCTATCTACAGGTTGGCATATTGAGCAGATATTTCTGTGTTTTGGGTCTGTGAATTTCACTGGATGTGGCAGCAAGCCACCGCATCCAATCAAAATCAAGTTATTCTAATTTGAACATTGTTCCTACATCACTGAGACAAGAGAAGCACACAACTTGAATGGACTGACAAATAAGCAATTTTCCAGTGCCATTCTGTGTTTGTACAAACACCTTTCAATCATATACACCTGTAATTGCTTCCCCCTGGTACGCAGTCATATTTTCAATGTTAAACTTACAAAGTATCCTTTTTACGTCAACTGCCTCCATCATTTTCGGCAGACGTACAATGCACAGCTGTTACACACTACTGGTTAGTTGGACTACATACTATGGGCGGAAACTCATGAAATCCAACAGATGTCGCTAAGACAAAGCACTAAAATATCTGTTTGCTCCACCAAAATAGGGTTATCATATCAGAACCTTGGCTAGCGAAGATACAAGATCCCTACACCAGGATAGTTTCTGTCAAATCTGATGTTATTCAGTTAGCAGTTTTGGATAAGAAGTTACATGTAATTATATCAAGCTTTTGAATTTTACTTTTTAGTAATGGCAGTTATATATGATGTGGATCAGCATCATCTGTACAAACCTGAGAGGCCTTTTATACCAGAGTGCTCTATACTGGGCTTGGATGACTTCAATCTACCAGAGTTTGAGAAGTTGAAAATAGCAATCAAGGATGGATGCCAGGTTGAGGAAAATAACTTAAACTCAACTGGCCTTATGGACAGGTAAACTAAACAGGAGACCCAACTGTGCCTGAGATCACTCACCTACTGACATTTATCTAATAACCAGAGCAAATGCAGTTGGACAAGAAATCTAAGTCAACAGGATGCTTTCTGTTGAAATTTCTCCAATGCTGATGATTCCATCTGCTTTGAAAACAAATGTTTCCAACTTTCTCTAGTGTCTCACTGTCCCTAACAACCATTTTGGATCAGCAAAGCTGCATCCAACTGGTTTTTCCATATTGAAGAAACTGACAATTATTCAGAGACAAAGCCCAGTAATTTAAAACGGTGGCAGTGAGTAGTGTATTGTGACCCCATGTGGAACTGTCAAACTGGATTTGATATAAAACATGTTGCATCAATCGACAAAAAGGCCCTTAAAGTGATCTTACATGGACTTAAGTTGTGTGAACAAATCAGATTTTCATGAATAGTTGAAATCAGACCCCAAACCACAAAAACATATCATGATGTGTGTGTGTGTGTGTGTGTGTGTGTGATTTAGATTTTTAACTTAGCTTTAACAATTTTTCAGTCATCGCTATGATGTCTGCAGTGTGACAGTTTATAGTGATGTCTAGCACTAGGGCATCATGCCACAGACGTGTGGCATGATGTCCCACCCAGTCACATTATCCTGACACCAGGCTGATCAGTCCTAACACTAACCTCTTAATGTGAGCACCAAGCGAGGCAGCTGTTAGCACTATTTTTTAAAGTCTTTGGTATGACCCGGCCGGGGTTCGAACCCGTGACCTCCCGCATCAGAGGCAGATGCTCTAACCACTAGGCCAACAGAGCAGTATTCATGGTTTGGGAGATGATTTACTGGACTAATTCAGCACGTACCTGATGTTCAACATGATTACCACAAAGTCGCTCTGAATGAATGCCCCATTGTAAAAAGCAAATAGGAGTCTCAGATCATGCTTCAGATGAAATTAGAAAGTTTAGCCAGCCTGATTTTCTTCAAATTTTGTCTAAAGAAAGGCAAATTCAAGTACTTAAATCCCTAATATTTGTGTGGTTCCTTGACAACTCATACTTCAGAATAGTAACAAGACAAAAATACAGTATTTATGCTATTTTTAAAACTTTTTGGCTTGTTCACAAGCTGGATTTCAGTACAAAGTTTATTCAGATCGTAAGTTCAGTTTGTGAAAAATATGGAGCACATCCTTAATGTGATAAAAGTGTCTGACAGCTGTTACTGAACTAATGTTTTCCATTTTCTGTACTTTCTAATTATTTTCAAAGAAGCATAATCTAGCCAGTTTAAATTTCTGAAAAATGAAGGAAAAGACTAAATACTTCACATGCCAACTGTGCATTTCTTTGGTCAAAAAACAATGATCAGATGCTATACTACATCATGACAGAATGGAGTATAAGAATACAGTGATAATTTTCTGCATAATAAACAATATAGAGTCTATACAAAGTGTTCATAGTAATGAAGCATTTGTTTTTATGAAGAATTCTGAAGGTAATTTGTTTTTTAGGTGTCCAAGTTTGGCATTCATTATACTGGAGAATTTGTAAGTGTGAAGTTTGTTATACTTTGGTTAAATGCAATAAAATGGAATCAAAGCTGTAATGAGAATCAAATCAATGATGTACTCTTGGACCAGTTAGGCACAAAACCTAGGCTTAATGGGTCCACACCAGCTAGACTGGTCAGCAATAAATAAGTTAGTCTCTGCTACATTTTACTTTTTTTTGCCCTTACTGACATTTTAGAGAACTGTACAGTGACCATTTCAATGGTCAGCCATTTCCACGCAAGTTCAATATCTGCTGTAATGACAGGTAGTCTAATCAGAGAGATAAAGAACAGAAAATATCTGGAAAGATTTATCCGTAGAAATGATATTTATCATCGAAGTCCAAGGTTTGTGAAAATAAATTAATATGCAAATTGTAAACTGCTAAGAAGACACATTTCTATGGAGTAGACCAAACTAAATTCAATTTGTTATGGTACAACTGTTCCCCCACAATGGTATGTACTGAAAACAGCAATTATTTGTCTATTCCTACAGTGACTGTGTCGTAACTTTTACAAAGACAACTGCACAGCTGCCATGTACCTATTATAGCCAAGAATATCCATACAGAGGCGTGTGAATGCATTTGCGACAAATCTGCAATACTCTGTATGACCCTGCATCAAATCAGATAGTACACAATGTGAACTAAGAAAAATGAAATTAATCTGATAATTGCACTGATTTATTTTCACAATGTTGCAACACTCTTTTCACAAGCACAGTAATTGTTATCACTAACAATCAGTACTACTTTAGAAAATAATGATAGTGCAGTAACGGTTCAGTCAAAAGTATAATGTACAGAAGATGATAGTAAGCATGGAAATTCCTGTACAAACCAGCCATATTCGCAAGTAATTGTCAGCAAGGTATTAAAGACATGACTGTTTTAGATGTTTGTAAATTTGGATTGCTGTGGGAAAGAGGAATAGTATAACACTGTACCAGTTCTACAACTTGCAAAAATGGCATTAAAGGTAATGAACTGCAAAAATGGGTACGCTTTTAAATGTAAGATTTTCTAAAAACTTTAATTCTTAAAGGCAATAGCATACATCAGACTAAATTATGTAACTGTTGTGCAAATTAGGTGTTATTTAAGCCACTGTTACACAGCCTTGCAAATAGTTTTGTGTAAATTGTGTAAATTGCCACAGTGCAAATAGCCACCTGCAGATCATGTACGTAGTTGCCATGAAAATAGCCTTTCCAAATGATGTACACACCAGCTGTGTGATCAAGTCCTTCCCAGTTAAAGTACATGGTACCATGAGAAACGACTCTGCCTGAGACATAAAGATAATGTGAGGATATACACAAGATCTAAGTCTTTTAAATTGCCAAAATGTGCCACAATTTGATACACAGCCATAACAACAACAACATTCACCTCCACTTCTGACAGTTTGTACCCCCTTAGTGATTTTAAAAAAGGATATAAAAACTGCACACAATGTAGTTACCGGTATTTAACATGCATCAATGCATAATTTCTAACCTAACTGTCACCAGGGGCACCATAACATTGTCATTTTGTTCATATTTAAAACTAATTGAAAGCTGCCAATGTAAACAACCAGACTGCTCACTGTCCTTTTGCAGTTCCTATTAACAGTTCAGTTTTGGTAAAATAGTCATCTGAATCGAATATTTGCAATGACTAAAATGTATGTCTATGTGGCCATGAGAGCATTCACTCAAATTAAATTAAATATTAATTGTTGTTCTAAATTTCAACACATAGTTTAACCAAAGTCTATTCAATCCTGATTATTCAATACGCCACACCTTAAATGCCTTAAAAAATGTTCCAAAAGAAAATTGCTAATCACTATGGACATTTACAATGGTGCCCAGGTACTAAACTGGGTCAAGAAAAGAGGATGTCGGGTCTATCATGCGAAACAACAGAGTAGCACGAATTTGTTTCCAACACACACTGCATTCATGGTGACATCACAGCATGTGACATATAATCCATCGCATTCCATCCAACTGCAATGTAGGTCAACAGAACTTGAAAAAACATCCACTTGCTCGTGTCAAAATTTAAATCCATTAGGAAAAAGATATCAGAGTAAGTTAAGTCTAACTAAAGCAATACGACTTTAATTTGTTGAACAGTGTCGATATGGGATGCCAAATGTTTCAGTACTTCCTGAACATTTGGCCTCTCATTCCCCTGTTAGTTGATCAGGGAACATGATACACAATGCCATTATTTAGGCAGTAAGGTGTCAACCCAAAAACATACATATCAGTGAAGACTGCTTACAATGTAGGTTTAAACTTTAGGTTTACCTAACTGAAAAATGTCCATATAATTTAAGATTTTTTGGTCATATTTCTTGAGGCATGTAAATACTGACCTTCAGGAGGAATAGGGATATTTGAAAATGCAAATAAGTTGATTAACTGATATTTAAAGGCATGTGTAGTCAATTCTAAAAAGGCACAAAATACTGAAATAGTTGGTTCTGCACACCTACCTACAGAACCTGAATGACTATTACTTTAGTTTTTAATATTTCTGTTTAAAAAACTTAACAAAATAAAAAGGGTAACAGGCTGATTTGGATCATGGCTGATTCTGCCCAAATTACTTGCAGATTCAGACCAGTTTTCTGGCTGATTCGGACCAAATTCCTGACTGATTTGGACCATGTGAAATATTGTTAAGTTTCTACCGGGATTTAAATTTGACACTTAAATTTGTTTAAACATAATATTTCTCATTATTTTCCAAATACGCTGAGCAGTTCAAATATTCATTTAAGGCAACAAAACCCCAATTGTAATAATTATTATGGGGTTGCTATATATAATGAGGTGAAATAACTTAGAAAAGTTTATCCTGCATTGGCTAAAACATGGTCCGTACAGTATTATCTATGTCAAAATGTTTGAAAAAGTCAACTGGGTACTCAACGATCAGTTATGCGGGTACCCATCTTCGCTAGCCAAGGTTCTGACAACCCTGATGATCTACACCTTGGCATATCAAACTGATATTTCTGTGCTTCGGGTCTGTGAATTTCAGTGGATGTGGCGGCAAGCCACAGCATCCAATCAAAATTAACTTGTTCAAATTTGAACACTGCTCCTATATGATCGAGACAAGAGGAGCACACAACTTTAATGGGCTGACAAATAAGCAATTTTCCAGCGCCAGTCATTGTTTGCACAAATACCTTTCACTCAAATACACCTGTAATGGCTTCCCTCTGGTACATAGTCATACTTTTGATGTTAAACTTACAAAGTATCCTTTTAAAATCAATTACAAGCACCATTTTTGGTGAATGTACAATGCATCATGCTACTGGTTATTTGCATTGCATACTAAAGCAGGCAACTCATGAAATCCAATATATGTTGCTAGGACAAAAGCACCAATATTGCTGTTCGATCTGCCAAGGTGTAGATAGGGTTTTCAGAACCTTGGCTAGTGAAGATGCCGGGTACCCAATCAAATGGCAATTTTATTAAATGTGAACCTGTTTTAAGTTCATACATGCCAACCCCCAAACCCGCCCGAGAGGTGTAAGCATAATTATTACTAATATAAGTAGCAAAAAGCACAATCTGAGCATAAAAAGAGTGATCTATATATTACATGCCACAATTACTGAAAACCTTATGAAAAGCATACATTTATTTCTGCTACTTACCTGATCTGCAGCTACTAAAAATTCTCGTCACAAATCAGCTAAATCCATGTGGATATGAGAATACAGACACAAAACAAAATGATAAATTATTTATATACAACATTCACTTTAATTAGTCTACATCACATGTTTAATGTTCGCTCAAAGGTTGTGAAGTCCACAAATTCTGAATGCTGTATTATATTACTGTAGAATTCCTTTTTCAAAAGTTGTAAAGTGCTATTGATTTGTCCAAGAGTCACACTGATAAGGCTTGTTTCACCTGATAATATTTGGCGCCAAGTTTTTCAATACAGAATGGTCCACTACTTAAGTTTGTATCAAACTGTAATTAATCTGTGACAAAAGGTTTCAAATTCAAGAAACCTGTATTTTTTCTTCTCAACATATCATGTACGGTAGCTATAAATAGAAAATAAGGAAACTGTTCGAGTACATAGCCAAATGGTCGTACACGTTGACGATATCAAGATCAGTAGACAGAGGTCTACGATGGATCAATGTCATATGACATGAGCCTCAAATTGTACTTGTTATTTTGTGTCCTGCTCGCCCCTGACATTGCCAGATATAATATTTGATCTGAATTCAGTAACAATGGTTTGGGATTTTTTTGTTTGTTTTTTTTAACATGAACTGAATGTGTACCCTATAGCTACATTTATTACCTGGGCAATTATGAACAGGCAGGTACCCGACTACCCGTTGACACCTTTAATATATGTGTGTGTGTGTGCGTGTGTTTGTGTGTGTGGTTTATAGTTTGTTAAAGCTTAACAATATTTTTGTCTACAAATACAAGAATGGGAATGTTGATGCCTTTTGTCAAATTTGTTAGATTTATGTAGAATTTATCTTTATACTTTCTATTGTACTATATACAAATAGTACTAAACAAAACTTGTATACTAAAAAGTAAAAGTGATGACCTGTACAATTTATGATTTAATCTGATACAATATCAAATGTCAATATAATACATCTATATTTACCTAATTCTGTGTACCTCATATGATGAAATATATTTTAATAATCTTTCTCAAAGCAACATGTTTATTTTTTTTCATTCATATTATTTAATGTTCTTTAAATTATTAATGCTGAAATGAAATTAATGCAGGTGTTATGTTTTTGTCTATACAGACTGGCCTCAGTTTACTAATGTATTAGTTATTGTTTTGACTTGGTTTGAATATGCTAATGCCTTTTTAAAAAAAATAGTTTTATGTACAATATTTCTTTATACTAAATAGACCTTATGTACTAAAGCAATGAGCACCATAAGCGATCTTCAATAGCTGAATTTATTATTTATTAAATATTATTTAACTGTATGCACATTATTACTGAAAGGACTGTTCTGGTGGCCTAAGTGGTTACAGCGTCTGTCCTGGATGAGTCATATCAAAGACTTTTAAAGATGGCACTAGCAGCTGCCTCGCTTGGCACTCAGCATTAAGGGGTTAATGTTAGGACTGGTCAGCCTTGGTGTCAGGATAATGTGACCGGGTGGGACATGATGCTACTTGTCTGCGTGATGATGCCACATTGCTAGACATCAGTATAAACTGCCACACTGCAGACATCAAAGCAATATGACTAAAAATGTGAAAGCTACATTAAAAATCCCTCAAAAATACACATTACTGAATGTGTATACTGTATGCTGTACATGCGCAAAGATAAAAAGAAACATACAGTACTTTTATTTAAAATAATTTTATTTATATAATATCAAAATGGTCCATAAATGCTGGCACATATCAGTAGCTGACTGGTGCATATCCGTTACTCATCATAGGACTTTCAGTGTCATTAATCATCCCTGGCACTTCACAGTCTGCTTACATTGGTATCTTTGAGTTTACCCTTGGATAGCATCTTAACTTGCATTCAAAATTGGAAAAATGGTGGCTTCCTTCTACAATAGTATTATCAGCAAGCAGAATGGCAAGTTACCTTTCTTGGTGTACCAGTTAATATGGTAGTGCCACCCATCAACATCATTATTGGTTCTGATACTGTGACCATACACACTCAACAATGTCGTGTCCCATATACCAGGGGTCACGCTACCAGGCGAAGTGGGCGAAAAAGTCGCCTGAGAAACGTAAACTTCACCTTCTTCTGTTAGGAAAGCGAAAATGACTTCGCCTTCTGATTTTTCGGACATAAAATGACTAGATTACGACTTTGAGATGCCCCCTCGCTGTAACCAGTAAGTTCTGGCACTGTTGTAACCCAAGGCCAAATGTATTTACGTGGTGTTGATACCAATCAGCTTACGGCGACAAAGAAATTCTTGCACATTCACATGCAAGTTTTAATAGCTAACTGACCATTAACTCTTTCCGGAGCAAGATATCACTGCTTGATTTCATGAAGTTGGGCACACTGTGCTATGATGAAAATATACCAAATTCTGTTTCGAAATTTAAACATCAATATGCAAATAGTAATTTGCTTTTAAAAAATATGATCGGTGAAGAGCGTTTTCTAATTTTTTTTTTTTTTTAATAAATGGAGATTTTAACAGCCGTATTTGCATATTTTCTGTATAAAATCAGTTTGACACCGTAAATGAACTTGTAATGGCGGACATCGCTGCGTATATGATATACCACTTCATTAAACTGTCTGTATTCGTAAATAATTGGCCAAATAGGTTCGGGAAAATATATAATATAATGAAAACAAAGTTTAAATATTCTGTGATAGGAGATTTAGCCTAAATATTTAATAATGTAGGTCAGAAGCATGTGACAATCTCTGTTGTGGAATTCGAAACAATGCTGCAAGGTCAAGGTTGTTTTCTTACTTACCATAATTAATTTTCGTGAAAATACGAAAAATATATATAGTACTGAAGCAAATACTATTTAACCAATGCATATCGTTATTACCAGTAAGTAGGCAAATAATACAACCATAAATATGCAGTCCTATTAATGAATTTTTGTAACAAAGCAAGAAAGTGAGTAGTTATATTAGGAAAAGCCCTCTTTCTAAAAATAGATGCACTCACACTGTGCAATACGAATTCTTGGATTTTCGGTTGGGGGAAAAAGGGTCCAGTTTAGTTATATATCGACTTTAGTGCTTCAGTGTGTTGTGTATGAATAGTTACAGTAATGTTTTATCGGGAACAATGAAATCAGGATGAAGAGTATGGTTTGAAGTCACTTGTGCATTTATTCCTATGTACATGTATTAGGGGTTGTTTCAAAGAATGCTAGAAATCTTTTTGACTGCAATTTGACACAAAACTTGTAGAAAATAAAATAATTAAGTGGTAGTTTATTAAGCATTTTTACCAACTTGCAGTTACAAGACTCTAATCTTGTTACTGCTATCAGTTAAAATTAATTACAATGTATAGCTTCTGATGTGCTTTTTAAGTCATATGGCCAAAATACACTGCATTTACTTCAATTCAAACACACATATACATGTATGAATAGAATGGGTATGAATATAAAATTTTTTATACGTGTACAAAATATGTTGATACTAATCTATAACACATATTTTTCAACTTGAAAATAAGGCATTGCTTAAAGCTGTTAAAAGCATACTGAGAAATAAAGCACATCATTAAAATAAGATAATGCAGCTATCTATCTATCTATCTATCTATCTATCTATCTATCTATCGTGTTTCTTGCTTTGATCTCACTTCTCCCTGTTTAGCTCCCACTTCTCCCTAAAATTTAAGTCTAGCTTGACCCCTGTATACCACTGTAACTTCATATGCACATCATAAACGTGACAAAAAGAATCAAACCCAAACAAAATCCAGGGCAGAAAACAAAAAGGAAAAGGCACGGAAGTCTAAATGCCTGAAGAAAAAGGATAATAAGCCTTTAAACCTAAAATTGGATACAAACTTTAAAAACCCAAATTTGTTTCTCAAAATTATTTTTTTTTGCAGGGAAAATACATAAACACCAGGAAAAAGGTGGGCATAGATAATAACACACAAAACCCATTATATTTAGATCAACGAAGTGGCAGCCCTAAAGCTCTAACCTATTCTATGTCCTGGGATGGAGCTGCAGGGTGTCCACAAATAAAGGGATTTTACTCAAATGGTACAAATTCAACGATACCAGTAAAGTACCTTTTACGAGTGTGTTACTCATCAGTATCTTTACCTAAATTTTGTAGGGATAAATACACTATAAAGATAGCATGATTTGCATAAGGAATTGATCAAAACCATGTATAAATTTATATGCATTATGCATTACTGTTTGATAATATTGGATGTGGCCATGATGGTCTGATTTATGAAACATTTCATAATGCTTTTAATTCACACCATATCTATATATTTTCTTTATTTTTGTGTTTTTCCAAAGATCTAAATGCTATACGTCATATCTATTTTGTTCTGATTTCAGGTAGAAATTTACTAAAATTTAAAAGCTGAAAATCAATGTTTAACATTCTCTATGTTTGTGAAAACAGAAATAGCTATGAAAATAAATCAACTATGTGTGTTCCATGGCTTTTCTTATAATATTTCACAATTGTTCCAAATCAGTTGGTAATTTGGGCCAAATCAGCCATGGTCCAAATCAGCCAGCATTCAATAAAAAGGTGCACCTCTTATAAACGTGTGTTCAAATGCTACTAATATTTAGCACCCCTACTTTGTTGACCACATGAAGCCTACAACATAGTAGCTAGTGTTCAAAGAGGCTTAACCCTCTTAAATTAAGGAAATTTATGAAATTTTTGGGAACTTATCATAGACAGAAAACTACATCACATCAATTATCAGAAAATAATGACCCACCCAAGCAAATATGGCAACTGTGTTAGTAAAGAAACTCCCATCTAGTTTAAAATGCATACTAGTCATACAACATAAGAAATATCACATGATATCTTTGTTTTGGTGCTATGTCCTAGTGCCTAAATAATGGCCTTGGGTAGTGTGTTCCCAACTCAACTGACATGAGAATGAAAGGTAAATTTTCAGGAACATCTCACACACTTGGCAACCCATATCAACATTCTTCCAAAATTTGAATCTAATTAATTATGCTTACTTTGCTGTCTTTTTCCTGATGGAATAGAAATCTGACAGTAGCAAATGGACACATTTTCATGTTCTGTTCAAATGGTTGGAATGCGATGGAAGCCCCGAAATCAAATTAGGTTGAAAAATGTTTTTTTAAAAGAAACAAATAAAAATTTACTAATATTAAAGAAAGTGTTTAGATAGCTTCATTTCATTCAAAATATTTATCATCCTTTTAACCAATTTTGGCATTCCCGGCTTCCATCGCATTCCAGCCAACTGAAGTGCAGGTCAGCGGATCTTGACAACACGTTCATTTGCTTGTATGAGAATTTGAATTTATTTTTAAAAAAACATCAGAGTAATTAAAGTCCGCCTAACTTAACACGACTTTAATTTGTGGAAAAGCTTCAATATGTGCTGCCAAAAGTGTGAGATATTCTTGAAATTTTGGATGCTCATTCCAATGTCAACATTGGAACAAGCTACACAAGGCCATTATTTGGGCAGAAAGACGCAGCACCAAAACATAAATAACGTGATAATCTTACACTGTAGACTAATACACTTACAGGATAAGTCTTTGAACCCCATGGCAATGATCATCTTATAGTAAAAGTCACATGGGTCATGTATGCACATTTACTCATTTTAAATTGAATATAAATTGTTCTTTTAAAATTTTACACCGATTTTCTTTAACCAAAGTCTTTTCAATCCTGATTATTGAATGCTCTGCACCTTAACTGTCGTTAAGAAACTTCCAGACAAAATTTATCAATGTCTATGGTCTTTTACAATGGTGGCCATGTACTATAAACTTAGTTCAAGAAAGAGAATGTTGAGTGGAATCATCACAATACAGGCTAATACAAATTTGTTTATCAATATGCGTAGCTTTCACTGTGACATCACAGCGTGCAACATTCAATATGGATTGTACTGTATCATACCCATGGTTCCCACACTTTTCTAAAGATAAATTTCCAGGTCATTTCCAGGGTTTTTCCAGGATGAAATTAATTTTTTCAAGGTTCACATATGACCATTAGTGAATGGAATTAAATACATTTTAGATCATAAAATATTCATTTTCTAAATCTAAAGATGTTTCTCTTTCAAGACTCTCCAAAGCATATAAGTCAGAAAAGATGATCATGTACAAAACCAAAAACATATCACACAAAACAAGTTTGACTATATTCCTATAATGTACGAAATACAATTTCTGACTTTACTTTGCTGACCTGCATTATTTTGCTATGTGGAAACAACATAATGAACATAAATTAGTTTTGTTTCCTTTCAAACCTTTAATTCTAAAGAATTCTATAGCAATATTTATGCATGTTATACGAACTAAACATTTCCTATCACAGTATGCAAAAACAAACAGTAAAAGCAGAGTATTAGAATCTTATCTTGTAACGAAGAAAGTTTAACCCTGAATTTATGTGTGCCAATAAAATCCTAAACAAGATTTTTCAAACAACCTACACTCCTTAAGACAATCTGATTAGAAATCCATCATTAGAAAACAAATTTACAAAAGGGTCGATTTAAAGTGTGACAAAAGACCTTCAAAATTATATATTGCTATAAAAACAAGGACTGAATTTTCTGTAAAATCAACTTGTCTTCTTTTGATTTGATAAACCAGTCCCAAACCTGTATTGATACAGGGGCTCCTATCGTTTTTTAAAATATAAAACAAGGGACGAAAATTTCTCATTTTTCCTGCGTTCTGTTCAAGATCTGAAACCAATGTTTCAAGCTACATCTCACTGTGTAATAGTTTCGCACCAAAGTTCAGCTCTAAGATTCGACATTTCTGGACAATAAATTTGGCTTAAAAGGAATAGCAGTCCGTTTTCTAATATGGGTTTCCTCCGAATATTCCACCCCATTTTTCATATTTGGACATTTAGGTTGGGGTGTGTGGTCAAAGCAATTGCATATCGAAAATTTAGAATTTTCCGCTACCGTGCAGTAGCGGCATATGGTAGTCGCTTACCAGACGGCCTTGCAAATTTAAACGACACTATACCTGCATGAAATCGAGAGGAAAATGATTTATTTTCTCAGAAATGGCAAGTCCTATATTTTTATGTCTTTAATCCGCTGACAGACCAGACTCAACTACAGCATAGATGAAACCTGACCCTGCGCTCGCCATTGGCATTACTAGTCACATGACCTCACGTATCTCAAACAATTATATCGGAAGTCCAACAGTCACGTGATATCAACAACACACACCATTTTAATTCTGTTGTACAAAAATTAAATTATCTTAAATGAAAGTCAGATACCTGTTGTAGAAACCAGAAAGAACATATAATTCTCAAAGTATTTATTTCAAGAAAAAGAAGAAACCTGTCGCTGTCTCAGCAATCTGGCCAGTAAGATTCATCAACCTATCACGTGATCACCAATCACACTCATCAATCACGTGATACAACAAAACCCTGGTAGTTGTTCACAGAATAAATGTAAAGAATTTTGTATTCCTTTGTTTTTGTGTTTTTATTACAACCAGTATACAACTTTTATTTAATGTTTTATTTTTTCTATAACATTTGAAAATGTGGGTTGTGAGATTTATATACTTGTGCGACTAGCAATGCAAACCGAGTACCAAGTCAAATTTCATGAACGCCGTAGTTCTGTCTTGTCTTTCAGCAGATTAAGGAAATAAGGATTTTAATACTCTCAATTTCTGTGAAAATAAATAATTTTCATATCGATTTCATGCAGGTATGACTCGATTTAACAAAGAATTTAACACAGGCCATCTGGAAAGCTGCTAAGCTTCACCGCCACCATGTGTGCCTCCTGTGATGCTAGACTGGTTTTCATACCTTCCAAGTAAAGAAAGATAAGGATATCGAGCAGTCTGTGGAAAAAAAAAACTGCTAGACGAATCTAATGCACTGAATCTTCGGACTGACTCAACACATCTGTACGGCAAAAGATCCATACTGCAGCCTCCGAATAATCAGGTCAGAACTCAATAAATTTAACTCAGGATCAGTTCAGTTACGACTCAATTACCTAACTGTTCTGGACATCAATTGGTGGCGGAAAATCCCCGGATTTTTCCTGACTTTCATCAACATTTTAAAAATTCAAGGACTTTTCACGATTGGGAAATTTTTTTTCATTTCTCCTGACTTTTTCCTGATTTCCCGGTAGCGTGGGAACCTTGCATACCTTTAGCTTCATTCTGTCCAAAAATGGCTATGTACTTTAACACTGACTTTGCCGTAAGCACTTCTCATGGCATCTAAATAATGATCTTCCAAAGGAATGTGGATGTATAAGAATCCAAATGAAGTGAATACTTGCCACTTAAAGGAATGCAGGATCAAATTTTTAAAAAATGACACCTATTACTGAAATTGTCGGTGCTGAAAGCCTACATGACCCGTGTGAATTTTACTTTAGAAATTATAAATCGATAAATGAAAGGATTAAATTTTATTCATTTTCATATCTTTAATACATTTAGTTTTAAATTCTCTAGAGTGGTATAAACTGTAAGGTTTCCATCTCCAATATTGAAGCAAAACACATAGTAAATTCAACCGTTTGGCAAAAATAAAATACTGCAATGCTTACCATTTGAAAAGATGCAATTGTGACCAAAATATTCTGTTCAAAACAATATTAATTTTGGACACATGGGATACCACCCCCATGTTTTCATGACTTGCGATATGTCAGCTTATTCTGCGCTCAGCTTTGAAAAGATGTAATGTTTATCCATCGGGCTACAGAAATGAAATACATTACTTTGGACTGTTTCTGTCAGCAGTTCAGTCGAGTAATTACCATATTTTCGCGTATATAAGACGCGTCTTTTACAAAGTTTTACATACCCTGCACACAGGGTGCGTCTTATATATGGGTGCGTCTTATGTAAAATATTTTTTACACAAATCGTCAAAACCCGCGTTTTATATACGGGTGCGTCTTATAATCAGGTGTGTCTTATATGCGCGAAAATACGGTAAATGTTTTAAATTTATATAATATAGTATGTTTAAATAGTTTTGTTTATTGTTATTAATTATCACAGCAAAAACTACGGCGGCTATATTACCTATACATCCGGTTGGGTTCAAAGATACTTAAATTTTTAGTATCTTTGGTGGGTGTGTTCGAAAACAAGACAAGACTAAATAGTTCGAAAACAAGACAAGAATTTGTTCAATATTGGACTTAAATATGAAAATCAGTTATACCATATATTTAAATTTTTTATTAAACACAATATAATAAACTGTTACTAAATAGTGTTTAACTTAATCAAAAATCAATGTACCGTATTGTTCTATTCATCTTCATTTTCATCATCATCAGTTTCGGCTTCAAATCCACTGAAACCTGAATCAAATTCACTGTCGTCGTCGCGGAATAACTCCATAACTGATGCTAATCGATCCTCATTGGCGTCAGTGGTATCGGATGCAGCTGTGTCATCGTCCGAAGAACTGATATAGCTAGCCGATTCGGGAATTATCCCACACTTTCTGAAGCCATTGATGATTGTCGTAATTTTCACTTTCTCCCATGCCCGAAGAACCCAATTACATACCTCTACGTACGTTGCACGACGTTTTCGACCAGTTGGCATGAAGGTGTGTTTACCGCTAGTCATCCAACGATCCCATTCCTCACAAACAAAAGTCTTAAATGGGTGAATGACGGCAACATCTAAGGGCTGTAGCTTGCAAGTCAGGCCACCTGGGATAACAGCTATGTGGGCTCTAGCATTGTTGATGTGCTTCTGCACAGTTGTCTCCTTATGGGCAGCCATTGCATCAAAAATCAGAAGAGATTTCTTCTTGAAAAATCCGCCTCTTCTTGTTCTGAAGCATTTGTTAGTCCAGGTATGCATCACCTCTGTGTTCATCCAGCCCTTTTTGTTGCAGACAACAACAACTCCAGCTGGCAACGTTTCTCTTGGCATGGTTATCCTTTTAAAGATAACCATGGGTTTAAGTTTTCCTCCTGCAGCAGTGCAGGCCAATACAACAGTGAAGTTGGTTCGTTCATGTCCGGTGGTATCCATCGCGACTGTCTTCACTCCTTTATCTGCCACTGATCTAGTAGCTGGAACATCGAATGACATTGGAATCTCATCCATATTGATGATGTCATCATCTGCCAACTTCAGTTGAATTATTTCCTTCTGAACAAAGGTATGGAAAACATCCAATTTATTCTCCCAATCCGGAAGCTTCTGTCCAACAGTTTACGTGACCGGACTGCAAGATTGTTCCGTTTCATGAACTTGAAAACCCAGTTGACACTGTCGCCAAAGTCTGTGATCTTCATTTCTGTAGCAATAATTCGAGCCTTCAATTTGATCGCTATCGTTGAAACGGCACAGTTACTGTCACATTGCGAACGCACCCAGTTGGCTAGATTTTCTTCCAAGTTCGGCCATCTTGCATTTCTACCCCTACGAGCTCGTTTTCTTGGATTCATCTTCTTAATCTAATCTTCATCCAACCTCCAATCACGTACATTTTTCTCGCTGCAGCCAAATTCTCTTCCAGCAGCTCTGTTGCCATGCTCCTTGGCAAACTTGATGACGTCTAATTTAAAGTCGGCCGTATATGATTTTCGCTTCGGCATCGTGACAATTTTAAAAATTTTAAAAATACTAAGCAAATTGATCTCTCATTTATATATACCGGTAACAAGAGACTATTCCCACGTTTATATATGCTAACCGCATACATCGGGCATTTATTGGTCTATGTACGGTACTAATCCCACTCGCTGAAGACTTGGCCTAGCAGATCAATGAAGCCGCCTTTACATCTGGCGTTTATTGTTTCTAGAATCTAGATACCAGGTACTCAACCCATCCGCTATTGGCCCGGCGGCAGATAAGAATAAACAATAATCGTTGCGGTCCTGCCTCAGACAATTCTTTGATCTAAACTAAAAATGGTAATGAAGCCTTGTTTACATCCGACGGGTGATGAAACATTTGACAAATTTTCATTTATGATAAAGGAAAGGAAACCATTGGATATAAATTGCTCAGTGCGGCAGATGGCTAGGCCGCATGCGTCTTATGTAATTTTTGTTTACACAAATCGTCAAAACCCGCGTCTTATATATGGGTGCGTCTTATGTAATTTTTGTTTACACAAATCGTCAAAACCCGTGTTTTATATACGGGTGCGTCTTATAATTAGGTGCGTCTTATATGCGCTAAAATATGGTAGTCTGGTTTTCTAGCTAGTTTTACAAAATTCAACGTAAGAATGCCAATAAATGGCAAGAGATATTAAACAAACAAAACTGATCTTGTAAAAAAATTAGTAAAGTTCAACATTTTATTAAAAAAATAAGCTATTATGTGGAAGAGAAACAACAATGAATAGGATGTAATGTGTTTACAACGTCATGTTTATGGGGTAAAATTATTAAAGAATTTAGAAACAGACTATACACCGAGGAATTTCTTGAGAATCCTGTTCCAGCGGCAAGTTGACACGGGTAGCAGATGCTTTTGCATATGTGGGACAACTTCTTGCAAAATTAAAAACTTGGATTAATATGCAGAAGTTTTTAAGGTATACATTTCCATCATTTAAATAATGTATTTATTTGTATGATTCTAAAAGATGCATAGTAAATAGGATTTTCTGGGTTACAGGTTCAAGAAAGCCATAGAGTGGGTCTTCATGTTGACATTTAGAAGTCACATTTTCATATGCATTTCGAGTTGAAATGTGGGATATTTTTTGTACACTTCATGAATATCACTTTTCTTAATTAAAGTATGATCGTTCCTTCTTGATACAAAATGGATTTTTGACCCAAAATAACACGTGATTCAATGTTTACAGAAATGACGTATCCTTGTGCAGAATCACCCGATGCGCAGAATTGGCCTACATGGTGATATATATATATATATATATATATATATATATATATATATATATATATATATATATGTGTGTGTGTGTGTGTGTGTGTGTGTGTGTGTGTGTATAAATACATACCTATATCATGGAAGGGCTCGAGTGTGTGTGTGTGTGTATAAATACATACCTATATCATGGAAGGGCTCGAGTCATTTTGCATTTATATCGTTTTGTGAATCATTTATTAACTTACCTTCCAACCATTACCAGCGTCCTTGTAATAAGGAAAATTGTCACATATCCACTGATAGATTTCACTAAGTGTCATTTTCTTTTTAGGCGAACTATTGATTGCAAACGTGATTAAATTTGCATACGAATATGGTGGTTTGCCGTCTTTATGGGGACAACTGTCATTCTGATCCAAAGTTGCATTAGTGTCCAGAGGTGAATTTGAGCCTTTCCTAAGAGCAATATGTCCACCTTGTGTTTTAGGCAAAGATAAATCTTTCCCAAGATTTCCGGACATTGCTCCCCCGACTGTTAATCGGGGGAGCCAATCCATCGCAGTGAGCGAAGACTCTAATTCCGCCATCTTGATTTACACTGAAGTCTGCTCAACGAGTGACGTCATGCGTAATAATACTTTCTACTTATACAAACAAATGTGAATATATCGCTCTTAAAGTAAATGGCCCATGTGAAATATAGCTATTTAATAAAATTAACTCTGAAGGTCAAACAGGACAAAGTATTTTAAAAAAACTGAGAAAATGTACTGGTCTAAACTAGAACTACTTTGCAAATCGGACGTAAAAACCAAACCACTTTTAAATGGCTTCATGACCCCCAGTGGCGTTGCTTAGCAGCACAAAGTGCTCTGAATATATATTCACCTTGTATTGATAGTTTTACGCTTGACTGCAAACAGGTGCGAGAACATGTTAATGCCAGTGTATACACGAATTTCACTTTAAAATGGGACGAGTTAGAATCAAGACTGACAGAATACAGGTTAATGTCCTGATCAACCAATATTTTATTTGGGCAATTTGCAACTGTTTGCATAAACGTTTTCATATTAATTAATGAGTGAGACATTCTGTCAACCTAAATCCAGATATCCTGAACTTAAAAAAATTAAATATAGATCCTTATATGTATAAATGTTTTAAAATTAAGTATTAAATAATTTTGCAGTAAATCGGATCGACCTGGAAAAAAAAAACAACTTACTTTTGTACTACTCAATATTGTACCTGCGAAGGACTGCGATACAAAAAAGCGGGTAAATTAAGACGAGCAAAGTCGGGTAAAGATGCACAAGGGGTGCAAAGATCCTATAGGTGGGTATTTTGCCAAGTTATTCTTTTTAAATGTATAGTTATTAAGCATTTTCTAAACATTTATCTGAATGTAGCAGTACATATGTATACCCGGGACTTGTAACGTGGACACAGCTTTCTAAGTCCCATAATTTCGAATTGTGAATTTCTCAGACAAAACTTGTGAAAAACAAAAGTATTTTAATTGTATTGTTTGGTTGAATGTAAATGTTAACCTGTCGATGTACTGAATGAAGTTTATCAGATATCGTTGAAAATGTGCGTCGTTTACGAATAATTTGTAATAAATACATCTTGTTTAACATTTATACCATTTCTTTTGTACTAATTATTGATATTTCTGCTTTTGATTTCCCAGTACATGCCGATACTATTTAAAGATTAATAAAAGAATTCACAATTTAAGATGTGTGAACTCATTGTTTTGGAGTTGACTTCGTGCCTTTTTGTACGGGTATTCTGGTTAGTATTTCTTGCAAGGGACTGATGTATTTTTTACTGTGAAGACCCAATATCAGGACGTTAAAACCTGTGGTTGCACTTCTTTCCCGCCTTCACCAATTTTAAAAATTATGTCCTCAGTGGCGTCAATAGGGTTGGTGTCACCCAGTGCAGTAACTCATAGGGTCACCCCCCATGGACCTCCTTCCTGCACAAAAATTCAACAATTTTATGGTCATGTGCGATAACTCATGGTGTCACCCCCATGGACCCCCTTCCTGAACAAAAATTCAAAAACTTTTATAGACAGTCATGTGCGGTAACTCATGTCACCACCATGGACCTCCTTCCTGCACAAAGTTCAACAATTTTATAGACAGTCATTTTGGTGTCATCCGCCTCTGATGGTGTCATCCGGTGCGGTCCGCACCCCCCTAATGACACCACGGTATGTCCTTTTTCTTCCGTCGATATTGCGGACCAAATCGCATGAGACAATCTATCCTTGGCAGGGCATCTGTGGTTGAGACTGAAACTGTCTTGAAGATGTCCACCACTTGCGGGGTGTCCACAAATTATGGAATTTTTCGACGAGCTCATCACTTTTCGCTGGTTCTAATTACACGCAGCTTAAAGTCCACGGTTGATTAATTCGGTGTTATTGTTTGTTCACGAGTGTTTTGAAATGTAGTCTTGTACGTACATCTCGTAGCAACTTAGGAAATTACGACGGATCTTTCACCTTTTCTTGTAATTGTCCATTTCTTTCATCTTATAAGTCGCCTAATCAGGGCCGTAGAGAGCGATTACGGGCCCTGTGCTCAGTGCTGGATTTAGACATAGCGAGGCCCCAAGCTATGGGAAGCTGTAGAGGCCCTATTTGGTATAAAATAAATTTGAGATGCCCTTTCAGACTGTGAGGCCCTAAGCTGTAGCTTGTTTATCTTATGCCTAAATCCGGCACTGCCTGGGGTAAGAAATGCCCGGGCCGCTCCTAGTTCTTGCTCAAACAAAATTGTTCTTTTATAAAATTAAAAAGTATTGTTCGTGGATATATCCCCGGTGCCTCCCCCTCCCCCCTTGTCGGCCCGGTGCCTAATTAAAATTCCGTCTTGAATGAAGATTTGAAGAAAAGAAAAAAAAAATACTGGAGAATTTTTTCTTCCTGTCTTCGTGAACATTTTTAACCTTGTTTTAAATACATGTTTCGTTCCAGAAACATGGACTATAGGGTGCCGATCCGACTAAACACCCCAAGACCCCCCAAGACACTCCAAGACTGTCCCAAAACACTCTCACTTACCCATAATACATATATACTATTAAATAAAGTCAAATAAAAAGCAATCAGTATAATTATGTACTGCATAATTATCGTTAGACATCAATAGAGGTCTTACCCTTTTCAAACAGAAAGTAATCAGTATAATTATACATTGCATAATTATCGTTTGACATCAGTAGAGGTTTTACCCTTTTCGATCATCGCCAAAGGAAAGACCCCAAGACACCCAAAGACTCTTGTAAACACCCCAAGACACCTAAAATAATATTTTACAGTTAAAATTCTTATCACTGGACCAAAAATCGTTTAATTTAATCTTAAATACCCCAAAATTGAACATTAAAAATCCAAGAAATGTTTTTAGCTGACGTAGTCCACCACAGTGGCGAAGAGTTATCGTTCGTGCATCTGATTCTAAGTACTGAATAAGAGCGTTCTGTTACATATGGATAAATGAATAACAAATGCACTGCAAAGTAATTGAATGCTCATTTTATTTTCATTTATCCATATGTATCCAGGCCACACTACGAGGAGGTGCTCTTTCTATGGCCCATTTTTATTGCTGTTCTTCGTTTTTGCTTGTTCCAATTTTTTTTTCTTGTTTCTTCCATTTCTATTAGATATTGAGTACATTTCTCATTGTTGATTTTCCTTTTTGATATCATTTATGATGAAGTCGCAAAAAACACAATCGTCGCTTTTTTGTCCTTTCGTTCACGGGACGCCGTCGCTGTCCCGGTTTGCCTGCAATGCCTTTCGCCTTATTAATGACTGAAAATTGCCCAGCTTTTGATTTTATGAATTTTGAAGTTTGCCTATGTTTTGAGACCACGAGAAAATTTTGGAAGAGTTCGTTTTTTACTTCTTCAGACATGCAACGCCAGACTGCATTATGAACATGGCAGACTCGTTCTTCATTAGTCAGTTGATAATTTCCTGTGTCATGTAGAGAACTTCTATAATCCATAAAATGCAAGTCTGTAACCCCGTAAATTTTGTTTATTAAATCTCTAGTATGTTTAGGCTTCCAGTCAACCGAAATGTTTTAAAATATTATTGATGGACTCTGCGTTGTTATTAGTCCAGTGTTTGTTCTCTTTGTTCTGCCGATTCGGTTCAAACACGAATTTTCGAAGTCTTGGTTTTAGATTATTGACATAGTATTGTTCGAAGCTGTCAAACTGTTCTTTTATTTATTGCTCAAGTTTTTTTCCGAGCGGCTTTCAAACTCAGTGGCAATATTGGTGTCCACGATACCTTCGCTACGAAACAGAGACCTCATGACTGTATCACGCTCGACCTTGTCAGTTCCTACCTTGTTTTGTAGGTAAAATTTAATATTGTCTTTTAGATGTTTTGTGCACAAATATCGTCTTGCAGAAGGAAACAAGTGTTCGATAGCCTTAGTCAGAGCTTTCTCGTCGTCCGTGCCTAATTCCATATTCTCTAATATTCGCATTTCAATAGTCTCCACATCAGTATCAAGTTCTATTGCCACATGTTCCAGGAATGCTTTGTACGTTTTATACGACGCGTCTTTGCGCAGAAGTAGAGGACTAAGAAAGATAGGATGGTCATTTGTATTTTTCCTCACAACTCTCTGATGTTTGTACACCAACAATATCACATGAAAGTTTCCAAGGCCGAATGTTCGGTCAATGCCAATCGGTTGGTTCTTTGTGTTTGTTAAGAGGTGTTTCAGATCCTATATTTGTTCTTTAGTGTCGCAGATAATTGATGGCACTTGTAATTTGTTGTATATCACAGTTTGTACGTAGGGGTGTTCATTTAACATTCCCAACACATCTAAAATATCATCAGCTACATTGGTGTTTCTTGCGCAGTAGCTTTTTTCTCTTTCCTGGCAATATCCTTCTGGTTTCGTATCACTCTGAAGTCATGTGCACAATTCATGGAGTCATCTTTTTTCAAGTAACGAAATATTTCTCTCGGTTGCTACTTGTTCAAATTTTTGTTCATTTTTACTATGGTTTTGGGGTTTGTTTTTATGAATGTTTGTCCAGAATGCGCGTCCCATGCGATCGTGAAGTTACTGGTTGAATTCCTTGGTATTCGAACAGCGCAACATTGTTCAAGTTTTGATCAACTTTTTTTACAAAGTATGAGACCCTTTTCTTAAAAGTTGGATCTCTTTTGAGAGTAGCGTAGTACCTGCTTAAGACGACGATGCTCTCCTCGGCAGGTTGTGGTTCGAGAGGTTCCCAGCATAGCTGACCTTGCATCTTTTCTTAAGGCAGTACTTCTGATTTGTGTGCTCAACATTTATCAAGTGTCCATTTTGAACCACAAATATTGATTTAACTGTGTTGCCCTTTGCAGTATCCCATATTCCACAATCGTCGTAAAATTCACATTTTTTCTTCGATTCCAAGGGAAATCTCTACTGAAGTTACTCGATAATTATACAATGCATAATTATGCTGATTACTTTTTTATTTGATTTTTTAAATTGTATATATATATACTGTGTAGGTGAGAGTGCTTTGGGACATTCTTTGGGGTCTCTGGGTGTAGTCTTTGGGTAGTCTTGGGGTGTCTTGGGGTCTCTCCTTTGGCGATGACCGACAAGGGAAAAACTCTACTGATGTTACTCAATAATTATGCAATGCATAATTATACTGATTACTTCTTTTATTTGATTATTTTTATTGTATATATGTATACTGTGTAGGTGAGAGTGCTTTGGCACAGTCTTGGGTGTCTTAGGATGTCTTAGGGTGTCTTGGGGTGATTAGTCGCTCCCTACAGGGTACCAACAAGTAGATCTCCGCCTTTTTGTTCTTCTTTTTTCTTTTTACATTACTGGTATCGTAGTCCTACATGTAAGACCTTGACACTGATATTTATGTTTTGGGCGTCTGGGTCTTACTGCCTAACCAACGGCGCTGTGTAGCGTGTTTTGATGTCGACTAACATCGTAACGAAGTCAAATTTTCAGGAATATCTCACACAACTGGCAACCAGTAACGACGCTTTTCTACAAAGTAAAGTCATAATGTTTTTACTCAGACTTTACTTACTCTGATGTCTTTTCTTTAATAAATTCAAATTCTCGCAAAAGAAATGGACCTGTTTTCAAGTTTCGTTGGCCTACATTTCAGTTGGCTGGAAAGCGATGAAAGCCAGGAATGCCGAAACCGGGATAAGTTGAAATACTATTCATTAACGAAACGAATAAAAATATATTATGTCTATTGGAACTGTAAGCAACGTTTCGTTTCGTTCAAGAAACATATCGACCACATTAACCTACTTGAACATACTTCGGCATACCTCGACTACCGTCGTATTTCAGCAAATTCAAATGTATGTCAACGGAACATAAAAATGCGTCCATTTGCTAGTGTCAGATTTTGATTCCACCAGGATAAAAAGTGCACAGTAAGTAGTAATAGGGGATACCGTAGCCTCAATGGGAATTAGCATTACAGACCCACCCACCCCGGGACCGTATAGCCCCAAGCACACCCTGGGACTGTATAGCCTCAATGGAAATTGTGTAGAGTGACTAGCACACCTTGGGACTGAATAGCGTCGATGGAAATTTTGTATAGTGACTAGTATACCCTGGGTCTGTATAGCGATAAGAGGAATGGAACAGGTGGCATGACGTCACACTGGTAACAATGTAGCAAAAAGAGAAGTACTGTGACGTCAGGCTACCTGAGGGAGGGCTATAGACAAACACGAATCAAGAGCGTTCGTGTTTTTAATAGAGTAAGGGTTTTATATATATATATATATATATATATATATATATATATATATATATATATATATATATATATATATTCGTTTAGGTTGGAGACAAAATGAAAATTAAGATCTTTTCGAGGCATTGGAAGTGGCCCTGAAAAGGGCCGTTGTTTGTTATGTTATGTTAACACCATTCCGTTAACATACAGGACATCGCATAGGTCTTCTTTTCTTCCTCAAATTTCTCAAAGTTTGTCTTAAATTGTGTCTCACTTCTGGTCCGTAGATGAGAGTCCGCTTAAGACAGCCTTGTCTTTCCACATAATATCTTCTTTTCCAAATAGTGGCACCGGTGATCCGGATGACAGTCCATTTTGTTTTCACATACATGGGTAAGTCCGTACGGAACAGCATCGATGATACCAAAGTAGAGGATTCTACGTCGATCAACATCTTCTCTGTGACGAGAACAGGTGAAAGGAATGAAGTCAACCGCGTTTATTTATAGTGGAAGACCGGATCGAAACTGATTGAAATGGTTCACCAATCCCAACACGCGTTACAAAATTCAGTCACTTCGCGGAGTCTGTCTTCCAATCCGAAGAGAGCTACCTGTGACGTCACATTTCTATATAGGCACACTAGCGTCTGTGCGCAGTGAATCGATGCGGTATTGTTTTGTGAAACGTGACGGAACCTAAGAAGACAATGAATTGGGGTACACCGGCTGTGGAGACGAGAAGTAATGGTATAGCATCAGTTACCAAAGTGAACACAGTGCTACTTCCCGAAGAGGTTGATTTCAACTGGGATTTAGTAGATTTTTTATCTTCTTCCCAAGAATTTGTTCCGGTACCAGTACCTTCGCCCCTTTCTCCTTCTTTACCACGTGTCGACGATTTTAAACAAAGACAGAAAGAAGAATTGGAGAAATTTTACAGCAGCAGAAAGAAGCAGAGCAAGCATTTCTCCTTGAACAGCAACAGCGAGAAGAAGAAGAGGCAAGAAGGAAACGACAGGAAGAAGAAGCAGTAGAGAAGAAACAAAGTCTAGGAGAGAAGGAGAACAGCGAAAGTCAAACGGTCACGGCACTCTTGGACATTTTGGCCGAGTTAAGAAGTCTGAAACAAATGTATCAGACTTCTTTATTACGACCCAAGAGAAAAAGACCTTCCCGAGCCAAACAACCTAACCCTGTGAATACACCAGAGATACCACCCCAAGTGATTTCTACTAAATCATTGACAGGAGCAAGTCCACAAGTAGGCCTTGGCCGTGGCAAAGGCTTAAGGCAGTTAAAGCGAATTGATTCTCGTTCCTGAGTTTGTTCTAAGGAAAAAAACAAACACTCAACAGTCCTTTTCAGGGCTACCCAATACTCTCGAAAAGAGTGACTATTCATTTTGCCATAATCAATTAAAACTCAAAATCCCTTTTTTAACCCTATGATGTACGTGTTGTGAGTGTATGAGTGTAGGTCCTTATTATTTCTAAATAATGAAAACCAAGAGACACTTAACGTTTTTTTCAGTTTGGTCTATTCTGTTACAAATTTTTTTACAATTCAATATCACAACATAACACAACACAACACTTTTAAAAAGTTCATAGATTTCTTCTGTGTCTTTTTTTCTTTCACTCTCTCTGTTTTTTCAATTTCTTCACTTTTACACTTTTTTCCTCTTCTTCGTCTTCTTCTTCCTCACATTTTTCTCGTCTTTTCTTTTCTGTCTTCTCTTTCTGCACGTGTCGGGGTTCTTCTTTTGCCGAGGTCACCTCTGTTTCTTCTTCTTCTTCCTCCTCCTTCTCCTGCTCCTGTTGTTTCTTAGGGCACTCTGAAGACCAATGTCCTTTCTCTTGACAATGATAACAGGTATCTTGACTTTTGTTTCTTTTCACACTGGTCTTGCTTTTATAACGATCTGGACATTCTGTAGCCCAATGCCCTTTGTTCTGACAGATATAGCAAGTATCTTAACTTTTATCTCGAAAGGAGGGAGAGTAGTTCGTCGGCTTGTCTGAAGAAAACTTTCTTATCACACCTCGCAATGCTTTGATCAGAAGTTCGATCTGTGTGGGTTCTTCCATCGTGCTGATCGGCTTGAGAGTGAAATGAATACTGAGAGGGAAGTCACTAGCCCTTTATATACGCCCTGGTCTGACATAGATATATAGGGGTTCATGGTGTTTCACATGTAGTCATTTGACTTTTTGCAGTCAAGATGCAACGATCGCATCATTTCGAAAAGAAAGGAGAAGAAAGTAAGAGGCAGAAACGTGATTTATCGCCTCGCACAGTAGCTGAAGTCTTGGCACAAATTCATGCCAGCGATTTTGAAGATGAGATGAGTGAACCAGAATCGAAGCCTAAAGAGTCTACACCAAATCAAAGTCCATTACCATCAGCAAACCCTCAAAAGTACTACCATATTCGGGAGACGGAAAAACGCTCTTCCAGAAAATTTAGAACCACGGCCTACACGTACGCAGTGAAGTTTAAAGAATTCAAGTCTGACGTACCCTTGGAAAAAGCAGAAGGGTTCATCACCGATATGTGGGATTCTTTGTTAACCACACTAAAACGGCAATGTCAAGCCAAAGAAGACGATCGCTTGAGACTTTCTATTCATCACGACAATTTGAAGTCTCCTGTTTGGATCGAGTTTAGCAGTCCAACAGAATTGACACCTTCCAAAATCATGGACAAGATTCAACACGTACAACAATCCAATGACAAATTTCACATCACGGACGGAAAAGCGACACTGTACATGACCCACGTGTCTCTTCCCCAAGGGACAGGTAAAAAAAAAAGTTGATGTTGGTAGACAACTTGCGTAACCTCAAGCGTAGCCTCGTCCAAATTAATAATCCAAAAGACAAGATGTGTTTAGCCCGTGCCATCGTGGTGGGACAAACGTATGCCGACAAGAACGACACGGCAGAATGGAAAAGAGCCTGGAAAACTATTCGACAATCGGACCGAGCCAAACAACGAAAAGAAGCAGAACTCCTGTTACAGCAAGCGGGGTTAGCTAAAGGCGTCTTGGCTCCACGTTACACCTTGAAAGTTCACCCTCAAGAAGTGCGCGGACCTCTGTTGTTTCGAGGTAAAGATTTTAAAGACGGAAAATACATTCACGTCTATCATCACGACGAACATTTTGATGCCATTACCAGTATCACTGCATTCCTGGGATACGGTTATTACTGTGAGAAATGTGACTATGGCTATAACAATCGAGAGCAACATAAGCATTGCGGATCAAAATGTAAGGGATGTTTAGCCTCTACACCCTGTCTGGACGAAGGACAAGAACGAGTGCATTGCTCTGCTTGTCAGCGCACGTTTGTCAGTCCTGCCTGTTACCAACAACACCTAAAGACGCAAGGTTCACAGCAGAAATGTGCTTGTCAGCTCTTGAGATTGTGCCCTACTTGTGGACAAGGCATACGTACCAATAGTGTCAAGTTACACATTTGTCGAGGAAAGAAACGATGTCACATTTGTCGCCAAATCGTGGACTTGGAACACCAATGCTACATTCAAAAATACCATTCTAAAAATGAAGAAGAAGAAGATAAGGACCAGAAGAAGAAAGGGAATTTCATCTTTTTCGATTCTGAATGCATGCAAGAGACTGGCATTCACATTCCTAATTTCTGCGTGGCTCACCGAGCGTGCGAGAAGTGCATCCAAGAGTCTATCTTGACTCATTGCCCTCACTGCAGCAAGATTCCTGGAGGACGTGAAAAAATATTTCGAGGACCGAACACACTAGCCGATTTTGCCCAATGGATCTTAGACCCTATCGACGAAACGTGGAGCCAAGAAGATATCGAACGTTACGGAGATTGTCATCGCTATGCCACGGTGATGGCTCACAATTTCTCGGGATACGATGGCCAGTTTCTTTTAAGATACTATACGGAACAAAGTACTGAACGTCCGAAAGTAACTTTGAACGGAGCCAAAATCATTTCCATGCAAGTGGGTCAAGTACAGTTTAAAGATTCAGTGAGTTACTTGGCTATGCCTTTGAGCCGCATGCCTAAAACGTTTGGCATGACAGAAATGGCCAAAGGCTATTTTCCACACTTTTTCAATACCGAAGCCAATCAACACGCCGTTCTACCCCATTTGCCTGAGGCTCACTACTACGACCCCGACAACATGCGTACCGAACAACGAGAAGCTTTCTACGCATGGTACCAGACTCACGCTTCGGACCCTTTTGACTTTCAAGAAGAAATGTTAAAATATTGTCGTTCCGACGTAGACATTTTACGTCGCTGCTGTGGAAAATTTCGAGAACTGTTCATGGAACACGGAGGGATCGATCCTTTGAAAGAAGCCTGTACCATTGCCAAAGCGTGTTCCTTAGTGTATTGTCAACGATTCATGCCCGAAAACACCCTAGCTGTCATCAGTCCTCAAACGACCAATTTTGTCAAACGTCAATACTCAGTCAAAGCCCTACGCTGGTTACATTACTTATGTCAGAAGGAAGACAAATGGATCCAACACGCTCGCAACGGAGGAGGCGAAAAGACCATCGGAAGGTATTCAGTAGATGGCTGGGACTTAGAAAACCCCAAGATTGTGTACGAGTTTAACGGGTATTTATTTCACGGATGTCCCATCTGCTACCCTCAACGTGACACTAAAAACCAGTTTTTACAACGGACCATGGAAGAGTTGTACGAGGCCACTTGTCAGCGCCGCTTGAAGTTAGAAGAGCAAGGATACCAAGTAGTGGAAATGTGGGAACACGAGTACGATCAGCGATTGAAAACCGATCCCGAGTTTAAGCGCATCGTGGAAAGTTACAAGCTGGTGGACCCTCTGAACCCACGGGACAGTTTGTACGGAGGACGAACGAATGCCACCTGTTTGCTGTACCAAGCCGACGAAGAGAAAGGAGAAGAAATCAAATACTTGGACGTGTGTTCTCTGTATCCGTACGTGTGCAAATATTGCCACTTTCCCGCAGGGCACCCACAATTGCTGACCGAACACATCGACGTAGACAATATTCGACAATATGAAGGATTGATCAAGTGCAAAGTCTTGCCTCCCACGAACTTGTACCATCCCGTTTTACCACATCATTGCCAAGGAAAACTGATGTTTCCCTTGTGTCGTACTTGTGCTGAAACGTGCAACCAAGACCACCCTTGTCAGCACATTCAGGAAGAACGCGCCTTGACGGGAACGTGGGTCAGCGTGGAATTGTTTAAAGCTCTGGACTTGGGATACCAACTGTTAGAAGTGTACGAAATTTACCACTTTCCCAAGACAGAAAAATACCACAAGGGTGACGATTCTCAAAAAGGCATTTTTGCAGACTACGTGAATGCCTTTTTGAAACTGAAACAAGAAGCTAGCGGATATCCTTCCTGGTGTCACACTCCCGAAGACCAAACAAAGTTCAAAGAGAAATACTGGAAGCAGGAAGGCATCACTTTAGACCACATCGAGAAAAACGAAGGAAGGCGATCGTTTGCCAAAGTGATGTTGAATTGTTTGTGGGGGAAAAATGGCACAACGACCGTGTTTACCCAAGACGGAGTATTTGACAGAACCTTTCCGCTACTTGCAGATGATTCACGACAAAACCAAATACATGAAACACGTGGACGTCGTTCGTGAGGACTTACTCTTAATCAATTACGAAGAAGAACTGAACTTTGTAGAAGCCGACGAATTTGGAAATGTCATCATTGCGGCCTACGTGACAGCCCATGCTCGCTTAAAACTGTACGAAGCTTTAGAACTATTAGGAGATTGTGTGCTGTATTTTGACACGGACAGTTGCATCTACATTGATCGCCTGGGTCAACCTCACCCTGTCATCGAAGGAGACCGTTTAGGAGCCTGGACGGACGAGCATCCCGACCACAAGATTCTAAGTTTTGCAAGTGGCGGTCCCAAAAATTACGGCTACGAATACTGGGACCCCCAAGGAGATGTGCACACGGAATGTAAAGTGAAAGGATTGACTCTCAATTATCGCACCAGTCGAGTGGTGAACTTAAGCATATTGAAAGAAGCCTTGCAGTCTGGACAGGATCGAAACTTTAAAGTGACCACCCACGAACCGCATAAGATTGTACGTTTACCCACACACCAAATCGTCAGTCGACCCTTGGAAAAAGTTTATCAAATCGTGTACCAGAAGCGAGTACGACTTCCCAATCACTTCACTTTACCGTACGGACACACTGGTATAAAAAAATGGTTCCAAGACGATTCTCACCAACAAGAAGGATGACTTCGACACAGCAAGAATCGAGTGAGAAACCCACAGAGAACTCCAAGTTCAAACCATACCATTTTCCTGTTTTCTTGCCTGACTATTGCAGTTGTGCCAGTCGACTGGAAACGTTTCAAAAATGGCCAACGGATAGGGAAGAATTACCTACTGCCAATGTTTTAGCTAGAACAGGGTTTGTCTACTTGGGACCTGAGACTGGATTGGGATATGAAGTACAGCGTTTCAGTTGTGGTCTGAAGTTGCATATGGATCGATGTATCTATAAAGATTCAGCTATTCTGGAACATACTCAATGGTCTCCGCATTGTCCTTACCTTTCTATGGCATTTCCACCCGTCACACTACGGTTCAGGTATGACGGTACCTTAGAGAAGGTAGTACCGATGTCCAAGAAGAAAGAAAGGAAGACTTCCAAAACTGGTCATAAAAAAGAACGATGTACAAACTCGAGACTTCATTACGACTAGTATAAAACTAGTATAAAAAGGGACAACGTTCAAGACCGATAGTTCATTGTGACTACAAACGCCAATCGAGAAAGATGAATCCTTTCACACAGCAAGTATCCAGTAAGAGCAAACTCGAGTACGATGCTGTGCCTTGCGATGGTAGGGATGCCGTACGCTATGACCTTAGTGATTCAGTACCACATCATCATGGGAACTTTGCTATAACTACTACTACTACCATACCTACCATGGAACGTGATGCTGTACGTGTCAAACCTGACGGATGTGAAAGCGATGCCACTCGTTATCGCACACCTTTTCACTTTACTGGTTTTCATGGTGGATGTCCACCTGCACAGGAAACCATCCGACTACCACCCTACGGATGTCATGTAAAACTGAGCAAACTCCTAAGGATTTCACCGTACCCTCATCGAAATGAACCTGTGAAAGACGAATATTCGTTCCCTGTGCGTTTGCCAGAATACTGTGATTTTGAAAGTCGATTGCAAACCTTCCAAGGAAAATGTCCAAAATATCTGGGAGGACCTACCCCCGAAGAATTAGCTAGAGCTGGATTTATCTACTTGGGCGAAGGAGATAAAGTCAAGTGCTTCAGTTGCGGTGTCTCACTTCACGAGTGGGAGAAGAAAGATTGCACTTACCTGGAACATGTTCGATGGTCTCCAGATTGTCACTACCTGCCTTTAGTGGGACCTCGTCATTGAAGTGACCCTACCATGTCGTGTAAAAAGCTAGCTACGGAGTTAGCAGTCAAACGTTGGACAATCCCTAGACAAGTATTTAAGCCCGATGTAAAAAATAATCTTCAAAGATTACCAAACGAATTGCAAGAGAAGATCTACAAAGACATTTGGCAGGGACTTGCCAGAGCCAAATCTCAAGTAGTGACTGTAGAACATTTGTGTCGAGAAATTCACAAGAGGAAATTGACCAAAGTCAACAAACAAGTCCGATTTCTCTGGATCAAGGGTGCGTTCGTTCTACTATTTTGCTTTAGACCATTTACATTTGAAGATTTTATTGACATTCTTGACCGTTTCCTGGAATGGCAGTGGTCAGAAATTACTCACTACGTTCATTACTTTCGCTCTAGGAGAAGTGTTTGACTGACATGGTTATGGATACTTTACAAGATAACATTCGTGGGTTGCCTATGGAATTGAGAGAACGCATTTACCGTGAGTTCGTCAAAATACAAGTGAAACGCAAAGAACCATTGCATCCGTTACGTCACCGATGTTTAAACCACTGGTACCTGAATGCTGTAAGAGGATTGATTCATGTGAAAGCGTTCCATTGGTCAGACATTGTTCAACTGGAGGAGAACCAGAAGACTTTGGTTGTCACTCTTCCTTCAACTTACAAGGTGACCATACTACAACGAATTTCAGAAGAAGAGTTAGAGGAGTACCAAAATCTTTTACGCTACCAAAGTTTGTCTGTAGTGGAAAATTCTGTACGGTGTGTAGTGTGTGAACTAGTGACTAAAAAATTTAAATTCGCTACTGAAGTACGATTAGCTCTGTGCAAAAAGTACACTTATTACCTCCGACAAAAAAGAGGGTATAAAAACGGACGACCATGCCACGACCTTTATCATTCGTGATACAACAGATTCCGTGGAAGGAAATCAATGACACTATTCAAACAGTAGAGGATTACCAACACCTATTACGAGAACTGTCTCCATTGAAATGGGGTCGACGTGTAGTGTGTGTCTTAGTGACTTGCTTTCTGGGATTTCGTTTACCAGCCAATTCTTTGTGGACTCTTTACGAACAGTACCTATTACTCCAAGACAAAATATGAAAGTGATCCCTTTAAATGTCCACGAGAGACTCATTCTGCTCAAAGCTTTGCGCTTTCATTTGGATACTTCTCGACCTCTACGGGAAAACAAGATTCGTCAACTTTTAGGCACTGAAGATGTGTATGACGATGTGTGTGTAGCTTGTGACTTACACCCTCACTGGACAGATGTACGTGACTGGAAAAGTTTCGGGTTTGAGGCTTGGACAAAAGAAGTGGCACACTATGCCAAAGATTTGTAATCCTAAAAAATTAAAACGTTCCGTGAAAAAAGTCACTTTTAAACCTGTGTTAGTGACAATGCCAGAAGAACAGTCTGTCACCGAGGAAAACCACTCTCTTCAGGACAAGACTGTCATCGACATTCCTGAAAGACCATTCCGGGAGGACCCTTGTGTGACTGAACCAAGGAATGTACAGACTCTCAGAACATTACACACTACTCCTACGATTTCACCTCTTGATCACAAACAATGTTGTACAGAGACTTGTTTATATTCCACTATGGTCGTTTTGTTGTGTTTTTTATTCCTGTACTTAACCATATGGCTTTTATGTATTTTTGTCTTTCGTGTTATTCACCATTAAAGATGACAATAAACGTGTCCTGAAAAAGTATAAAAACTCTTGTCTTGTCTGTCTTCGTGTCACAAGTGACATTTTGTTACACTACTACTATGGCTACCTCTACTGTCTCTGCTCCCTCTTCCTCCACTGTCAAAGTCATTGACGAACACGTAGATCGTGCTAGTTGGGAGGCCTTGTATCTTCGCCATCCCTTTAACATGCTCATTGCTGGACCAAGCGGTTCAGGCAAAACCGAATTTGTCAAACGTTTGATCGAACATAAACATCATTTGATCGATCGTCCTCCTCAACGTATCGTGTGGTGCTATAAAGAGTGGCAATCGGCGTACAGCCTTCTGCGAGAAAGTCAAGGCGATTCCATCGTCTTTGTGGAAGGCATTCCTGGCGAAGACGACGGAATCGTGTCTGACCCTAGTCAAACTCATTTGGTTATTTTTGACGACATGTTAGGAGAAGACGAAGAAGAAATTAAACTGTGGTTTACGCGCAAAGGGCATCATCGTAATGCCAGTGTCATTTACATTACCCAAAATTTGTTTCAACAAAGTAAAGCCCATCGTACCATCAGTCTCAATGCTCATTACTTGGTGTTGTTTAAAAGCCCTAGAGATAAATCGCAAGTACAAGTCTTAGCCAAACAGTTAGGAACGCCTTGGCTGATTCATGCGTACGACGATGCCACTCAAACCCACACGCTTATTTACTCGTGGATTTAAAACCCACTACTCCCGATTATTTGCGATTTCGTACCCATCTGTTTCACCCCTGGTGCCAAGACGGAGGACCTATCGTGTACACGTCCTCCTCGTCGACTTAATCACCCCAAAAAATCTATAAAAACCTCGGTCACTTGGACTCTGTCTCACACATTGTCAACATGGCGTCCCTTCAGTCTCATCTTCCCATTAAATTGATTCGTGCCTTGTACGGCATCAGTCGCGAAAAAAATCCACAAATACGTGCTCGTGTCTTAGAAGCTAGTCTCAAAGAAGTCTTACCATGGTTTACGGTGACAGCACGTCAATTACTGCAAGGCATCATTAAAATTCCACATCAAACCAAACGTTTTTTTGAGAGAAACAAAGTTGCCTTGACGCAACTAGCCGATCCTCGCATCGACACTCAAACCAAAAAGCAAATCATTTTGAAACCTGGAGGAAGTGGTTCTTTAGGAGGTGTCATCATTCGTTCCCTCTTAAAATGGGATCCTAATGCTCCCAAAGTTGTCCCCAAGAAAAAAGCCACACCCAAACGTACCCAGAAGAAAAAGAAAAAGAGCAAAGGTGTCAAGACCAGGTCATAGCCTCAGAAAAAGAAAAAGAAAAGCCCACAGAAAACAGCTTCTACTCACAAGAGAGTGTCTCCAACAACTTCTCCTCCAGCAGTGACACCCTCTTCCTCTTTAGCGGCTGTAGCCACTGCTCACAAAGTACCTGCCCCCAAAGTCAAAGTCCAAGAGAGAACGGGTGTGTTACAGAGTTTACTGGATTTGTCCAAGCAAGAACCGTCTCGATTTAGTCCGTTGCGAACTCCTCCACGGCGTGTGTTGCCTGTCATCAAGTTGATACGACGTAAAGACAATCAGTGGCGACGAATTCCAGTATAAAATGACCTGAGGCAAACCATACGGATCAGTATTTTTTGTGCTACTGCACGTCCAAAGATGTCCCCTCCAAGAAGTGTACACCGTTACCATCGTCGTTCTTCTTCTTCGGTCCAAAAAGGAAAAGGAAAACGAAAAAGACAGTCACGTCATCCTAAGAAGCGCTTAGTCAAACATCGACGTCACTCCCAGAAAAGTCACACTCGTCCAAAGAAAAGAAGAAGTCACCAAAAGGGAGCAGGAATATTGGTGGACCTGTGGAATGGAAAGCGTCAAAGTCACCAAAGAGGAGGATATTTAACTTTTGACGAGGATCAATGGAGAGCGTTAGCTAGACTGTGTAAAAAACCAAATAAAGTCAAATAAAAGGACGCATGTCAGGCTATGGACTTTAGTGTCTGTTGTGTATCAAAAGATGTCCTCTCATCGTCGTTCTTCTGTCCAGAAAGGAAAACGAAAAAGACAGTCACATCATCCTAAAAAAAACGTTTAGCCAAACATCGGCTTCACCCTCAAAAGAGGCACACTCGTCCAAAGAAAAAGAGTAGTCACCAAAGAGGAGGATTTTTTCGCAATTTTGGAAAACACATTGTTACCTTTATGACGAAGCTATAGTTCCCCAAAAAAGGATAAAAGACCGTGCGACAAGTCATTGACGTTAGTGAATTTTTTTTGTTGTATGCCACGGAACCAACAAACCCACCGAGAAAGATGTCACCCCAAAAAAGACATTCCTCTTCTACCTCCAAAGGAAAGAAAAGGAAAGGACTGCCACCTCGTTTAGCCAAACATTGGGACATGTTGTCCGTTCTGTCCAAAGCTCCTCCACCCATGCGAAGAAAACTCATTCAAACGGCCTCCAAAGATGTTATTGATACCGTGTGCGAATGTTGTCTGAATGTCTTGAAAGGTACAATACCTTTGTCTAAACACCAGAAAGAATGCTTAGGCAAACATCGACACGTTCTTCGTCAAATGATCCAAAAGAAAATACCTATTCGTCAAAAGAAAAGATGTTGGTGCAACGCGGAGGAATTTTACCCTTTTTACCCATGTTACTGAAAGGAGTCATGGGTACAATAGGAGGACCCTTACTGAAAGGAGTAATGGGAACAATAGGAGGACCCTTCCTGCAAGGAGTATTGGGAAACATGGGAGGATGAAGATAAAAGGACCAAGAAGATAAAAGGGAGCTTAGAAGTCAAAAGATCTCAGACGTAATCTTTGAAATCTGATGGAAGGACGAAAACTAGCTTTAGTCCCTTACAAACGATGGATGGAATACCATCGTTGGCAAGAACAACGAACCTCACGTTTACCTCCCAATCCTCATTTGACCGAGATGTCCCAGTTACAACACGAACTGCAATCGTTGATGGATCGCAGCGACTTGTCAGAAACGGAAAAATCGCAACGGTACGGTCAATTATTGCAACGACTGCAACTCTTTCGCCAGAAAGCTTTAGACGAAACAGCTCTACCCACTCTGAAAGATTTTAAGGCCTTGATGAAAAGTCCATCACTACCACCACCACCACCACCACCACCCAGTGGTCAAGACATACACAACCCCACGAAGGCCTGAGGAAGAAGAGGCACGAGAAGTTTTTCAAACACCGTCAGCAGCTCCCATCCCTAGTAAGATTGCAGCGTCCTTGTTGACCCCTTCCCCTACACCGCAACGAGAAGAACTTAAAGCTTGGGTTAAAAAGATGATGTCTACTCCACCTTCGACAGAGGTGAAAAAGAAAGAAGGGAAACCAGAAGTGAAAAAAGAAAAGAAGACCAGAGCCATTCCATTACCACCACTACCTTCCACTTCTACGCCCGTGGCACATCGGACACGTAAGACCGTTTCCAAACCACCCCCTCCTTCCATTCAGACTAGCATTCGTGAAAATTGGATCACTTATTAAAGCATGGAGAAGGTGTTAACCAGCATTTACTACGATCCAGCTCATCCTGCAGGTTACGGAGGAGTTCAGAAATTGTATCGTGCTGCCAAAACTCGACTGAAAAGTATCCGTTTACCTCAGGTGCAACGCTGGTTACAAGAACAAGCCACGTACACCTTACACAAACCCATTCGACGAAATTTTCCAGAAGTCGCACCCAAGTGGAGGGTATCGATCACCAATGGCAAGCCGATTTAGCCGATGTCTCTCATTTAGCCACCTACAATCGTGGCTACAAATATTTGTTTTGTGTCATCGACGTCTTTTCCAAATTTGCTTGGGTCGTACCATTGACTTCCAAATCGAGCAGTGAGTTAGTGCAAGCCCTCAAACTGGTGTTGAAACAAAGTGGTCGTCACCCTCTTCGATGGCAAACTGACAAGGCACCGAATTTCTAAATCAAGCTTTCCAAAAAGAATTGAAGAAACGTGACATTCATTTTTTCACCACCGAGAATCCCGAAACCAAAGCCAGCATCGTGGAACGTTTTCAACGTACCTTGAAAGAACGCATGTGGAAATATTTTACGCATCAACACACTCTCAAGTACATTGACGTCTTGCCACACCTCGTTCAATCGTACAACCCATCTTACCATCGGAGCATTGGACGTGCCCCCCAAGAAGTGACTCCCGACAACGAAGTGACCGTCTTCGAGCGCCTGTTTGGACCGTCCACGACAGTGCCTGTCCCCAAGAAAGGTGGAGTGTTGGCCACGGGAGATTGGGTACGCATTGGCAAAACCAAACGCACTTTCGACAAGGTTACTTACCCAATTGGACCACCGAATTGTTTCGTGTCACTGAACGTGTGCGTGGTCGTTATCCTCCCGTCTATAAATTAGAGGACATGAACGGGGAAGTGTTAAAAGGAACGTTTTACTTACCCGAGTTACAACGTGTGACCAAAAAAGAAGACGACGTGTACGAGATCGAAAGCATTCTCGATAGAAGAACTCGTAAAGTAGGAAAGAAACGTGTCAAAGAAGTCAAAGTACGTTGGAAAGGATATCCTCCCAGTTTTGACTCTTGGATCGACGCTTCGCAACTCATCGACTATAAAAAGAAGTGACCATCATGCCCTTCAACACAATCTCAGCTACTGCAGTGACCACTCCTTCCCCCAGTTCTTCTCTGCAAGATCTACAAAAACAACCCTTGTGGGTGTGGTGTGGAGAACGTGTGCCTAAAACTCAAATCGTCTTTTTCTACCAAATCTTTGTGGTGTATTGTGTCATCGGTGCTGCCATTGCCAATTTGAGTTTGCAACAAGGAGATAAACAATTGTGGACCATTTTACTCAGCAGTTGCATTGGTTACCTTCTTCCAAATCCGTCTCTGAAATATTCCTCTAACGGAAACAACAACAACGGGAGCCTTGTGTCCAACGTCAGTTCCAACAGTCACCCTAACCATCCTCTTTTAGACACTCCTCTAACTTCCAGTGACTCCTCGGACACTAGAACTGTGGAATTATTAACAACCAATTTTACTTAACGTTACCCAGTGACAGTTCCATGGAGGTTTTTCCCACTAACACTTTGTGCTGTTTCTCGGCCAAATTACCTCAGGCCATCCGATTGGATCACGAAGCCCGTTGGGAAGTGGCTTTGGTGGAAATGATTCACCCTACACAAATCAAAAACATCATCGAAAATCAAAACACTTTGACGATAGAAGTTTGTGACGAACAAGTACAACAAGCCATGGATGAACGCGCTTGTGGTAGTGGTGTAGCTGACTTTATCAAAACACCAAACCCCATAACTAAACGAACCACTTATCTGTTGAAAGTTCCTGCAGGTTATTATTTTAGTGGTCAACATTTGGTGAACACCATAGCTGAGAGGTTCAATTTCATGTTTAGTAAAGCCTTGGAGAAAGCCAGAAAAAGTGTCACGATCGAGTACCACAAAATATCTCGTCGCCTACTCATAAAATTTTCTGAGGAAAAAGTATTGGCCATTACATTTTGTCCTGAATTGTATGATATTTTGGGTGGAGACCCTAAGTTAATCAAGATTGCAAACGAAATACCAGCTGTGACCAGTAACTTGGATTTTGCGAAATATTTTCGATTCCCTGTAGAAATGAACCAAGGACTGAATTTGATTTTTGTGTACTCCGATGTGGTGGAGTACAACGTAGTGAGACACACCTCCGTACCGTTACTGCGTGTCATTCCTTTCAAAGTGGATTCTGCCACGAGGGCTGACGAGGAAGGTGGAAACACCTATCACGTTCACCGCGAATTTGTAAATCCTCACTATTTGTCCGTCAGTAAGCCGTATTTCGACACTGTCAGCATTACTATAAAAGGAGATCTGGGACAAAATATTCCATTCACCAAAGGGAAAGTCACAGTGAAACTCCATTTTCGAAAACGATTACTCTAACTTTTTGTCAGTCATGTATCCTGTGTACCAGGGAGTTGCTCGACAGCGAGGACATGGTTTAGGTGATATGCTCAAATCGGCCTTTCGTAGAGTGGTTCCCATTTTGAAACCGATGGTGACACGGGGATTACACGCCTTAAAAGATGCCGCGTTGACGCAAGGTAAAGAATTTCTCCAAAATGTCATCATTGACAAACAAAACCCCAAAGAAGCTTTCTTGAGAGCAGGCAAAAATGTCTTGCTTCAAACGGACAAAGACCTTTTGGGTCGGCGAGAAACTCCTATAAATGCCCTGGGCAATGCTGAGTCAGGCATTCCTGCTTCCCTGACGCCATAGCAAGGACGAGGCAGAAAAAGACGACGAAAACACCCCTTCAGAGGACTTCACGCCCCTAGAGCTAGAAAGACTAAGAAAAGAAAAACCGTCAGAGAGATAGACGTTTTTGATTATTAAAAAAAAGAAAAAAGATGCACCGAGAGTCTTGTGCTTGTTCCAAGTCGGAACTGGATCTGTTTGCCATGCCACCCACCATGATGACGATGCAAGAATCCCAATGGGTCGAATTTCATCCCGTCTCCTCTTTGGTGGATTCCGCTCCCATCCAGTTTGAAATCAAAGGACAGCCCGAAGATTACATCGATCTGAATAATAGTTACTTGTATCTAAAGCTGAAAGTGATCAAAACCGACAACACCAATCCGGGAGCCGATGCCGGAGTAGCTCCCGTCAACAATTTCATGCATCCCTTGTTCAGCGAAGTGGATTTTGTACTTGAATAACAAACTGATCAGCAGTAGCACGGATACTTACCCTTACCGAGCGTACCTAGAAAATCTCTTGACGTATGGAAAAGAGGCCAAGAACACTCATCTGGATGCTTGCGTGGTATGGAAACCTGACACCGCAGGTGAGAACTCGTTTAACGACAGAGCCCTGACAGCCGATGACGATCCTCACAATGTGGGTTTTAACGACCGTCGAAGGAAAATCCTGCAAGGTCGTAGTTTAGAACTGATGGATCGTTTGCATTTGGACATGTGGTTGCAAGAGAAGTATTTGCTGAATGGAGTAGACATTCGCCTGAGACTCAATCGCAGCAGGGTCGCTTTCCATTTGATGGCTCATGCCAACGAGTACAAAACCATCATCCAAGAAGCCAGACTTTACGAGCGACGTGTAGAAGTGTTACCTAAAGCGGGAAACGACATCAGTCAAACATTGAGCAGATCAACCGCCAAATATCCGATACGACGTGTAGAAGTGAAAACATTCACCATTGCTGCTGGACTCCGATCCAAGATCGAAGATCATCTGTTCCAAGGACAGTTACCCAAACGTTTAATCGTTGGTATCGTCAGTAATGCAGCCTTCAACGGAGCCCACGATCAAAATCCTTTCCAGTTTAAGCACTACAGAGTGTCCAAGATCGAAGTCAGTCGCGATGGCAAGACTTTGTGTACCAGACCCTTCGAACCTAACTTTGTCCAGAAGAATTACTTGAGATCGTACTTGTCCCTTTACGAAGCTACGGGCAGCTAGGAACCAACACCAGTCACGGTATTTCGTACAAAGATTATGTCGGAGGTTACACTTTGTGGGCCTTTGATTTCACTCCAGACCAAGGCAGCGACGAGGGACATTTCCACCCTATAAAATCCGGTCAAGTGTGTGTGGAACTTCAGTTTGCAGAAGCTCTCACTGAGACGGTCAACGTCATCCTGTATGCTGAATTCGATAATACCACAGAAATCAACAGTTTGAGAGAAGTCATTCTAGACTATTAGTCACAATGGAAGACTCCTATCCCTCTTTAAACAGTGGAGAATCTTTGGACATGGAATGGGAGGATAGCGTGAAAACAGAACCCCAAGACCAAGTCAAAGAGGACGAGGTAGTCGTCAAGTCCAGATGGCCAGAACAAGAACAACCTTTAGTGTCCTGTTTTGCTAAACACCTGGCGAATACAATTACGGAATTGTCCAAGAAATATTGTTATGGATGTCAAAACGATCATCCCAGTCAAATTCAACACGATAAATGTATGATGATGAGTCAAGAAGAAAAATTGGACGAGTATCTGGACGACGCTTGGAGTCTCATCTCAGAAGAAGCCGTGTTGCATGAGTGGTATAAAGGCTTGCATGATCTTTCCTGTCCTCCATTGACTACTCTAGAGATCTATCGCATCGAAGCTCTCTTAGGCCAGAGTGCGGAGACAAGGCAAAGAAACGGGTACTTGACAGATCTTTTCAAACAAAAAGTCAGAATTGAATTGATGACTTATCATTACCTGTGAAGAAAAAAAAAAAACAACACAACAGAAAATGGATACCTGGGAACTTTATTACTTTTTGAACAATAGTTTGTATACTGCTTCTTGGAATCCTGTCGTGTGCGCTAAAGATGAACTACCTCATCACAAACCTCAAGACCATCAAGCTTATGTCATCAACACGGACGAAAGTCATCTTCCAGGAACTCACTGGGTTGCCGTCTACTTCCCTCAAGAGAATTGTGTGGAATATTTTGATTCGTATGGATTACCCCCTTTGGAAGACGATATCATTGACTTTATGAGAAGAAATGCCCAGACGACACGATACAATAATGTGAAATTACAAGGCACAGATTCCATGGTGTGTGGACAATATTGTGTATATTTTCTTCATCAACGCAGTCTTGGATATCCTTTAGAACATTTAGTGACTTATTTTGATCGTCACTCTTCTAGAAACGATGAGAAAGTAGATCGATGGTTTTGTGACCATTATAGTTATCTTTTGTTGTTGTTGTTGTTGTTATAGGGTTTAACGCCATTTTTCAGCACAAGATAGGCTACACATGGCGGCCAGTATTAATGGTGGAGGAAGAACCCTGGAAAACCCCGGGAAGAACCACCGACCCACTTATCTTTTGTCTTTAGCTAGGAAACGTAGTGTACATCAATGGCCTCATGACTTCCATCAATGGAAATCTCACATGATTTCACAACGTTGTCAACCTTGTCAAAAATAATTTGTTTGATGTTACTTGTGACTTTGACTTATGACTTGTTACTTGTTACTTGAATAAAAAATGTTGTGTTTTGAAAAAATGTGTCTGTCGTTTGTTTTCAAAAAAACACTGTGAATATATGCTCTTTGACTTCTTTCTATCCCTCACCATGACATTCGCTATCATAGTGTTCCGACACTAAAACTGAGTAGGGATGTTTTCTATCGCGTCCGCGTTTGAACCATATAAAGCGGGTGGGTCTCCAGTCTGACCATTCACTGTTGACTCGTCAACTTATGAAGATGCCTTCCAGACTAGCCCAGCTGAACGAAGCTTACGTCAGTTTACATCGTGTCAGGCTAAACCTGATACCGAAGCCTGAAGAAATAGAGAATGTCAGGATGTTATCCACAGCCCAAGACCTGATAGAAGAGATGTTTAGAGACGAAATTAAAAAAGAACAAGAAGAATGGACTGAGAAATACAGGCTTCAGAAGAAGCAGAGAGAAGAACAACAACAGCAGCAGCAGCAGCAGCAGCAAGAACCAGACAGAAGTTTTGTGGACTGTCGAGTAGACACCAAAGAATTCTCTTTCTGTTTTCGCAGAAGCAGACCGTATCCAATAGGAAAGCCTACTGCCAGACGGGGACGCAATCTTAGACAGTAAAGAAAGATTGCCATTACTTCCGTGAACAAAAAAAACAAAAAACAGCCCTTTTCAGGGCTACCCAATACTCTCGAAAAGACATACTCATTCAATTTGCCAAAATTTGTAATTAGAAAATAGAAGTGTGTCTATAAGCACTTCGTTTCTTTTGTCAGTAAAACTAAATATTTGTGTGTTTGTATGTTTAAAAAAAATCACCCTTTGTTTTCTCTGTCTTGTCCAATCGTGTCTGTCTGTGTTTGTAAGTAAAAAGTAAAAAAGTCAACGTGAGTGCCTCTTTTAAGTCCGCGCGTTACATGTGATGGTAAATTTGAGTGCTAGGGAATGTTTACCTTCACGTCCGTGCTTCAAGTATATAAATCGGTGCGATCGTCAGTCTGGCTACCCACGTTGACGTAGCAGCTGCAACAAAATGAGCAGAATAACAAAACTACTAGAACTCCAGATGCACCTGGAATATGCCAGGCGGTTGCTAGATGAGCTGGCTATGGAGGCTTTAGCCAAAGAAGGCAGGCTTGAAGAGGAGGAGAAGAAAAAGAAAGAAGAGGAGATGAGAGGGATCCTACCTCACCTCATGCTAAGACCTCTTTGTGAGGTCAAGCCTGAGGTGAGGACGCCTCCACAGAGAGTAGCAGCACCACAACAAAGACAGCCACAATCTCTGCCGCCAGTACCACCAGTACCAAGAGCCGCTGTCCCCCAGAGAGAAACCTGGGAGGAGGAATTGGAAAGACAGAGGCAAGAGTGGGAGCCTGGGCGTCAGCATCATCATCCCAGGGTGTGGAATAGAAGAAGAAGGGAACAAGTGTTCACTATCCCTCAAACTGAGGAGTGGGATAGTGAAGCTAATCAACCTCCCTCTGCGCTCCCAACCACACGCATCGATTGGGAGCAGGACTGGAGCCGGCGATGCGTGTGTGGTGCCCGCCCTGGGAGATGTCATCGTTAACCAGGTGCATTTGCAGTTCTAAAAAAAACAGCCCTTTTCAGGGCTAACCAGATCTCTAGAAAAGAGAAACTATTCAATTTGCCAATTCGTGTGAATGTAGTGTAGTGTGACTATAAACACTCACTCTTTACTGACGTCTGTGTGTGTGTGTGTCTGTGTGTGTGTGTGTGTTAGCATGCACGTTCGTTGGTGTGGATAGTATATGGGTGTGTGTTTTTCTTCTCTTCCTTCGTTGTTGTGATAGTATAATGTGTGTTTTATGCTTGCTCGTTCGTTGGTGAGGATAGTATATTGTGTGTGTTTTATGCTTGCTCGTTCGTTGGTGTGGAGAGTATATCATATTTTTTTTTTCTCATCCTGATTGTGTGGATGGTATATTTGTGTGTTTTATGCTTGCTCGTTCGTTGGTGTGGATAGTATATTGTGTTTTATGCTTGCTCGTTCGTTGGTGAGGATAGTATATTGTGTGTGTTTTATGCTTGCTCGTTCCTTGGTGAGGATAGTATATTGTGTGTGTTTTATGCTTGCTCGTTCCTTGGTGTGGATAGTATATCATATGTGTTTTTTCTTCTCATCCCGATTGTGTGGATAGTATATTTGTGTGTTTTTTCTTCTCATCCCGATTGTGTGGATAGTATATTTGTGTGTTTTATGCTTGCTCGTTCGTTAGTGTGGATAGTATATAATATGTGTTTTATGCTTGCTCGTTCGTTGGTGTGGATAGTATATCCTATGCGAAGTGAGTGTAAGGGATGTTTTCGTTCACGTCCGTGCTTGACGTATATAACGTGGAACGCTCGTCAGTCTGGCTACCCACGTTGACTAGTCAACAACTTCAAAAGAAAAAATGAATTTGTTTAATGAATTAAGGCATAGTTATTTCTGGATGATGGATGCAGCCTACGTGGTGGAAAGGCTTGAAAAAGAATGGAGCTGTCCAGTCTCGAAAGACTTTCTGACCAGTCAAGTCAATAGCCTCAAGGTAGCCACTGATCTGGTGACCGAAATGATAGAAGAGGAAGTGAAAAAATTAAGAGGATTCATAAAGCCTAAGTATGTAAGAGTGGGGACATTGAAGGAAGCCCTTGATCTTGTCATCAAAGTGAGGAGCTTCTTGCAAGATACATTTAATTGCACAAAGTGGTCTTTTGTCAAGTGGGGTTTAGACCAGTTAAAGAAAGCCGAAGACAAGATGAAAAACGTGATGGAAGAAGAAGTGAAAAAAATTAAAGAGACCTGGACAAAAGAAAGAAAGGAGAAGGAAAACCAAAAAAAGAAAGAGGAGTTTGATAAACTAAATCAAAACTGGATGAAAATCCAACAAAATTTCAGATCTCTTGGACATCCTGACTGGATTCCAGACGAAGAAAAGACAAAAAAGAAAGGAATTTTTGCCCAAGTGAGAACATGGTGGAAGAAGTGGAAACAATAGAAGAAGAAGTCAAAGGCCCTTTTCAGAGCCACTTCCAATGCCTCGAAACGATCTTAATTTTCACTTTGCCTCAACAAAAAAAAATTTAAAAACCCTTACTCTACTAAAAACACGAACGCTCTTGATTCGTGTTTGTCTATAGCCATCCCTCAGGTAGCCTGACGTCACAGTACTTCTCTTTTTGTTTGCTACATTGTTGCCAGTGTGACGTCATGCCACCTGTTCCATTCCTCTTATCGCTATACAGACCCATGGTGTACTAGTCACTATACAAAATTTCCATTGACGCTATACAGTCCCAAGGTGTGCTAGTCACTATACCAAATTTCCATTGAGGCTATACAGTCCCAGGGTGTGCTTTTATTTCTTGGGGCTATACGGTCCCGGGGGGGGGGGTGTCTGTAATGCTAATTCCCATTGAGGCTACGGTATCCCCTATTACTACTGATGCAGCTTCAGTTGCTGTCTTTGTTGATAGTGGTTCTAGTTCTTTATATCTACTTGCAACGTCAACGACAGTCAGCGAGTATTTGTATGTGCACGATTGACGTCTACCAGTTTTAATAGTATCATCTGATAAAAACAAAATATCTGCCTGATGAACCTCATTGGGAGTGTGGACATCAAAATGTGCATAGTGGATTTTTTAAGTGGTAGTAGATAAATTTGCCATATTGCCTGTCGTGCTAACCAATCTGTAGCAACAGAACGTGCGACACCTGCCGCATCAGCAAGTTTACTAATCGCTGCCCTACCCCTCCAATATCCTCTTGGGCTATAATAAATTGAGTCCATTATAATAGTTATCTATGATTAATTACCAGCCCAAGCACTAGTTTACCTTTCATCGCAGATCTTATAAAAAAAATTAGCAAGCGATTCTCTGAGAGATTTATTTTTTACAGACTTTAGAGTGTGCATCAATTTCACGTCTACAATATGTCGTTGTCGTAGATCTGGATTTTTATACGCATCATCATGAACGTGGCACGCTTGATCAGTCGCATTTATTGGATACTCTCCAGGTCTTGGTTGATCTTCATCGTCAAGTCGGATATCAGGTCGGGTTCCAGGACCACAATAATTATGTCCAGGAAGATGCTTCTCGCCAGGATACTTAGCCCATGGAGCCCCTGGTAATTTTCCCAGTGAAGCAGCGATATCTCCACCTGTTGCATGAGAGATAAATTTGTATTTTTTGTACCACATTTCACACACTTGGATGCAAGTGCACGCTTTTTATTCCTCGTCGTTATTGTTTTTAAACCACTGGTAATGGTGGGTGCTCTGCATCAAACACAATATAAATCCATATACTTATTATATATTTCTACAACATGAATGTCATTGATTTCTCAGCGACACGAAAGCAAGAGCCAATCAAGCATCATCCAGCCCTATCAAATTCTATCAGAGCAATTATCATAGGTCCATCTGGGTCTGGTAAGACGCAATTGTTGCTTAACCTGATAATGAGATGGCTCAAGTGGGATAAGTTGTATTCACCATCTGTCGATGATCAGAGATGCTACGACGTGCTTAAAGATTTTAATGAAAATGCAAAGTTGTTGGACGAGGACGACAATTATTAATTTTTCACCGACATCAACGACGCCCCATTGGTAGATGATCTCAACGGGGGCATCAACAATCTTGTAGTATACGATAATGTGATGCTAGACAAACAATCAAATCCAGCTCGGATATTTTCCCGTGGCAGACAAAAAAAAAACAACACCGATATTATATATGTTACTCAGCGATATGCGTAAATACATAAAGTGATCAGAGATAACTGCAATCTTCTGATTGTCTTTCATGGTGTTGATACTGATTGTCTTTAATGGTATTGATATCCACACACTAAGAAACATCCACCAGATTTGGTGTTCTGGGGATATGGATATGATTAAGTTTAAAAACTTTTTCTCAAAATCGCAAGCGATTCTTCATGGATTTATCACGATGCATTTACAAGATCCTCAGTCACGATATCTCATAGCTCTCGATAACATTTTTGGTTGAGAGACCTGTCACCTGACCGCTACTTTTTTTTACACTCTTGACTCTGTCAAGTCACACAGCAGCAGACAGGGTGACGACCAACAGTGTATGCCCCGGGTCGGTAAACAAGGGTGCATACCGTCAAGAGAAAATAATTTTAAAAAATGCGCCAACCCACTAGAGGCCTCGGTTTAGTGCAACCCGGTTATAGGCCTCGGTTTAGCGTTATTGACCCCTGTGTGTCATTTTCGTAGGAAGGATTGATTTCATAAATGGACTGTTCTAAAAAGTGGTCTGTTCACCCTCTCTGCTGCTTAAACTCAATAACATGTCCTCAGAGGACTCTTGATGGCCGTTTATTCTAAATGAAACTTGACTAACCCCAAGTTTGTCAAACACCATATGATTTTTTATTTGAGAATTCTGTCATGCGTCATCCTGAAAAGCTATAAATACATGTCGTGGTGCTGAAACCCCCTGTTGTGATGTGATCTGCCATGCAAATGTGTCAACATTTGTGCTTCTAAGCGAGTCAGTGGTCATCGTCACTCATGACAACGTTGACGTACCTCCTTGGTCAATAAACGATAACAATCGTTGTTCTTTGGTCAGCGACGGTGTCATTGATGGTATCCACAACGAAAGTTTTGTCAGAATCAATTTTCCATGAAGCGCCGCAGTTGCAGCTGGATCAGCTCCTTCAGCGTGCCATATAGCACCCTCGTTCGTGACTTTTCGCACAAGTACAACTGTGTGTTTGGCCCCGAAGATACCCTTTCTAACAGTTCTGCAGAAACCAAAGATATGTGACAGTGGTATTGCACAGCTAAATTGCCCCCGAGCATTGATTTGATTTTTTACGTGTTGAGAATCCCAGGTTGAAATTCACGTTGGAGTTGACGAGCACATTCTCAACCGTTGAGTCATGTGCTCCACCAGCACTTTTAGGCCTTTGACGAAGATATGGTCAATCATCGGCGTTATCCGTGATATCTTTTGCGAACATCATTGATGGACCAGCAGACCTTGAATAAGCATCGGTATATCTTGCGAGACCAAATATCGTCGTGGCAGCATCTACGTTATCGTGGCACACCTCGATTTCTCGGTCGTCGATAACATATTGTGTACTGTTAAATAGTGCCATAATTCCGTTATTAACAAATCCACCTAGTTGAGCACCACATGGAGTATTATCCGTTTTAACAAGGCTACCATGAACTTCAATGAATTCCTCGGCGGGTAGGAAATACCTGGAAGTATCTTGAACTTGTAGTTCTATTCGTCCACTTCGGTTTGGGTCTCGTGCTTCATAAGAATAATATTGATAATCACGTATCGATACATCTTTAAGGACTGGGGCATCCATGTCAAATGCAGGATCAGATACACGCTTGAACATTTTCTTATTAATTCATTATCGTCTAACACGAAGACCACTTCCTGCTACCAGATTTGCAGTTACATTCCGAGCTTCTTCACCAGCTAATTCTTTCAACCGTTCATTTGCAGCTTGTTTTATTACATTACTGACATTGGCTGGCATCACTTCAGTGCTTGGAAGTGTAACTGGCTGTGGTTTTCGTCTGCGTATTAATCGTGCTAGTCGTTTCTTGATCGCAGAAAATGCTTTACTAGCAACATCACCCACAGTACTAATACCTTTATCACGAACAACATCAACAGCTTTCATTCCTAATTGCTTTACAATCTGTATCGGTTTTGGGGCCATCCTTCTGAACAGACCCTGAATAACATCACCGAGTCCATCTCCGTAGATCGCTTTGTATACAGGCAACTGTGAATTTATCACTGACCATAGTAGGTCGACGTTGAGTATTGTGTATTATCATTGTTATTTTTCCTGTCAGTGATCTAATTGTGATCAATCACTGTAATAATCGTAGGTAATTTCATCGATAAGTGACCTATAAACATTCATATTCATGGCACCACCAGTAAATAATCGCTGACAAATAGCAGCTGCTTCATTGATAATTTCAGGGGAATTATTACCAGCCCATCGCCCACCAATTAATATCTCTAGTCGATCAACGTCAGCAAGGACCTTACTGGGGCACGGGGTAACAAGACCACTCCCCCTGGTACTGGTGCCAGCAGTGGCACCAGAATCAATATTTGGCGATAGTGGTATGGGATGAGTCGGAGGGCGCTACCTTCGGGGTGGTGGTGATGGTTGTATCTCTGGTCGAAATAGCCCACCCCCACCCCCAGTGGTGGTAATGGTTGTATCTCTGGTCAAGATGGCTCCCCCCGGGGGAGGCGGAATTGGTGTTTTAGTACTCCCTCGCAGTACATTAACTTCTTTAACAAAATCGCCAAAATCTTTGTTACGTTCTGCACACTTGATTGCTGAATTATTCTCTTTCTCACGAAATACAATTTTATTCCACTCTTTTTTTGGAAGTTTTATACAATTCTGGTTTAGAAACTGGCGCCGCAGCGGATATCCAAACTCAGTAACTCTCCATGGATTCTTCATCATTTCTGAATAGCCTTCCGGAGTAAAATATCTAGTGTTTAATTCTGGTCTAGATAGATCCTCGACAATATCTTTAACGTCTTCAATTTCAGCGCGTTTGTTCGGCAGCCACCATAGCTTCTTTAATCTGTTTTGATAATGCTTCGATAACCTGCTGTGATGCCGTTGTTGCCCCGACGATCTTTTTAGTTGGTTCTACAATTGGTTTAAATAATTCTGCTGTATCTTCTGCAAAGTCCACTCGAGCTTCCTGTCTCGCCTGTAATTTTTGTTTGACAGAATCACGGATATTTCCTAATTGCCTCTAGTCGTTGTCGACCTAAGTTGGCTGTGCGAGATTCCATAGTCAGTGCAGAATCACTCATTGTATTATTGATATAATACTGATTTAATTACAGACCATTGCTCACCTTTCTTTAGTCTCCCCGCACACTTACTCGTTACAACAACAACAATCAAAATCACACACTTTAAGGCCGGAGAAGTTGTCACCGCCTTGACACACACTTCACAAACAATAACAAACAAACGCGACCACACTTAACTTAAAACTAACTGACCTGATTCTCACAATAGGTGGGGCAACCAATAGACGTACTCGGCGCGCAGGAAAATATTTATGCCACGTATACAAATACCAGGGGACCGTTGCGTTTCGCTTGCTTGTACAAAACATGGATTTCACTTACAGTATGGTTTCACAGCAGCAGCGGGGGTGGATTGATGGATGAACTGTATCGAGTTCCATAAACAAACAGTCGGTAGAAATGTGTATACACAGTAGCACAGCACAATAGTGGACACATACTCGTAGAAGCATTCAGTTTACAAAATAAATACCAAAACGAGGCCGTAGGGTCCACCCCCACACCCCACACTCCCGCTGCTTTTTATGTTGGTGTTTCCCCAACATAACTGTGATGTTGTATTTCCGTACAAAATCAAAAAGAATTTCGCTTCAAAAATGTATTTAAATATATTTTTGATTCGGGGTTGATCTTCCTAAAATATAGTACTAATCAGGGTTCCTGGGCTGGTTCCCCAGTTTCCGATGCTTGAGATTAAGTGGTCTATACACCCCGCCAGATACAAATGAATAAGGCTGGTTCCCCCTCCCCCCCCCCCTTGTGACCTATGGCTAGAAGGTCTCCCTACTGTCCTGTTGTATGATATATGCGTTATGCTATTGTTTTCGTGTAAGGACGGCACATATATCAAATTTAAGTTCCCTTGAGGTGTCTATTATTTATTTTGACTTTAAAAAACAGGAGAGGGGAGGTAACTTCCATTTTCCTCTTCCCTCAAGTATCTCATAACGTTAGAGAATAGTTAAATTTTCTTAACATTTGAGAGACACGTCTTGTGCGTTTTTCAAAAACCAACAAAATAAATAATGAAAATAAATCCTTATTCCAGGCGTGTCTGGTGTTGTGTATGCTTTTTTTCTTTTTCTTAATGTCTCTCCCATTACAAGAGAAGTCTTACAAGGGCATGTATTTTCCATCAGTAGTATCCCTTTTATCGAATTAAACTGGTAATGCTCTTAATGCCAAACTGACTCATAAAAGCCTATAAAGAAAACATATATGTGAAAAAAATGGTACATAATTGTTGAAGTTGTTCGTGTTTTTGTTTCGTACGTGTGTGTGCTTATTAGTTTGATGGGAAAACGGTTTAGTACATATTTTGTATCCCAAGTCTACCTGTGTATATAGTCCATATTCTGCTAGCTTCATTTCCCAAGCTCCTCCCAAGGTCGCAGATCCCTGTCCCCCATCTGTAATTCTATATTGTACCTACTTGTACTATGTTGATTCTATATTACTGAGTGCGTTTTCCCATTTTGTCTTGTGATTCTTAAATATTAGTCATTATAATTAGTCTTAACATTATAGAGGAGGATACATTGGTATTTGTGAGTTATACTCCTTTTCAGTTATATTATATATTTAGTTTTATTTCAAGATAAACACTCCTTCCAGACGCTCCGCTGAATCCTCGTTATGTGAATGAATAGCCCCCAGCCCATTTCTGGTATCGCTCCTTAAGGGCGAATTACTGGAGCCCATCTCCCACGGAGGCCAATCCCCCGGTGAGCCTGAAGTATATTTTACTTTTCAAAATAAATCTGTATATTCACACAATGTTTCACCAAAATTTATATAAATGGACGTGTCTATTCGATTTCTCTAAAATAATCACCTGTCCACATTTCCTCATCGTTGAAAGTATCAAATCAATTCTTTTATTAATTATTTCCTTGTTGCGAAATTTACCCAAATATAATATTTGGTTTTCATGGTTACCCCCTCTCATTGTATGTAACTTCTGTTTATCTCCCCTCTTTCGTTTTCTTTACATTTTATAATCACATATTTCTTTGTAAAACTTTCCATTTTACACAGGGGGTATCTTGGCATAATTCTTATAAAATATCTACGCATTGCTGCATCTCCTGTTAACCACACATCGTGTAAATACTGATGCAAAACACTGTGTTTTTTGATATCTTATTTGTGCAAATAAATTACATATACCATCACCCCCACCACCCAAGTTACCCTACTATTTCTCCATTGTACTTTGAAATTGTGTTCTTTGTGCATTCCTCTCTTATAATATTATAGATTATGTGATCATGCTTTCTTCCCACATGTTTCCCTTATCCCTATATTTAGTAATTATATTTCTAATATATGCACATTTTCTTGGTGCTTCTATTAGTCCTTTCAATCTGTCATTTCTATAAATATAATTTTCTTTCTAAGTTCAAAACCAAATCAATAAAATTAGAGCGCCTTCCATGGAATTTCCGGTTTCCCTGTTAATTTTCTTAATCTATTAATGATATTTACCAGTTTTCAATATTTTTTGTTGGGTAAATGTATCCCTCCCTTTTGTTTCTCCCTAAATGTGTACTATTTCGGTAGTTAATGTAACTTTGTATTCCAGGTGTAATTATTTATTGTCATATCCAGTTTTTCTAGTAATTTATCTTCGGAATCAGTTGTGTACAGTATGCAGTTTATATTACTTAAATTAGGGGTTTTTACCCTCTCAATTATGCTTATGGGCATTAGTGCCAAGGTTACTATATTTTGTTCTATTTTCCTTTTTACATTTTTTTATAGTTCTCTATCACGCTATTTTCCGCGAAGATTATTCCTAGGGCTATTAGCAATATCTCTGTCTTGTCTTGGTTTATTATAGACCCTGGTGCTTTCCCGAAGTTCTCAAACTTTTTTATAAGTGTTTGAAAGTGTGAATCGGTTATGAAGTTCGTACAGTCTTCAGCATGCTGCACCATTTTCAAGCCATTGGTCCAATTCGGTATAGGAATTCATTTTATGTTTACGCGTAATAGCATGCACAGGGGACAGCCCTGCCTTACTGATCTGTCAATTCCAAATGTTTTAGTTATCGATCCATTTACCTGTTCCCTTGCGAAAATTTTATCATACAGGATTTGTGTCCATTTCCAAAAATTATTTCCGAAACCAAATTTTTCTAAAACTTTGTCTATGTAGTTATGCTCAAGACGGTCAAATGCCTTCTCTTGGTCAAATAATACCAGTGAATGCTCCTTTATATCCTTGTATATTCAAATACTTAATCGAGGTTATAATAGTATATTTTGTATATTCTTCCCTTTCCCTCCACAACTTTGTTTGTAATGATTGTTGACATCCCCCCTTAATTCTTGTAGGTAAAATTCGACTTTGTATCGTATAGTCTACGATTTGAGATAGTCTGAAAAGTCAATAAAGCTTTGTCCTCGAACATGCCCTAGTACGCGTCCTCGGTTCTGATCTCCTAACATAAACTGTCCATGTCCGTAAACAGCAACTTGGCCTTGGATCCGTAGCGCGCTTTGATGTATCCGTAATGGAAATCGTACATGTGCAGTTTAGTTTATATATATATATATATATATATATATATATATATATATATATATATTTACTTATTATCAGCAATAACAACTATTCGACATCCTCGTTTCTTTACCAAATTTAGTACTTGTGAAGTCCACAGGATGAGTAATCTTAGTTTGAAAGTTTTTTTTGATGACGTTTAAAGTGCTTAGCATTCAACAATCACGATTGAATAGATTTGGTTAAGATATATTAGTATTAAATTGTAGAACAACAAGTAATATTTAACTTAATCTGAGTAAATGAGCCTACATGACCACGTTCACTTACATTTTAATTCATTCCAAGAATAATGCATGTCAAGTTCATTTGAATCGTTAATTAGATATGTCTTGTGCTCGTTGTTATTAATAGTGGCTGAAAATCACGGATCAGTCAACAAGAAAGTGGAGATTTTAAGGTGTTTACATTTATCAATTAACATTTTAAAAAACCTAGTCTTCATATATAAATATACCTCCAAAGATATATTTAATGTGTGTATTTGAGTAAAATGACGCACGTGCCTCGTAATCAAGATATTACTCAATAGTCCTGACAAGCTGTTCCAACTTTGTATAATTGGTATTGTGAACATTGTAGATAAACTCCATGGAAAGTATACATATATACAGTTACGATGAACCAGGTATTTGTAAGTTACTTGATGTAAGTTCAGTTTCAAGGGTTTCATCAATCCCAAATTCTTTTTCTCTCTCACTCTACATATTTCCATGTATGTTCCACAGGTGCTCGACGCGAGCTTGATCTTGAGAAAAAAACAAACAATAATCTGAAGGAAAAAAATCATACCGAGTAAAAAAAATACCTCAGATTACCCCACCACCACCACCACCACCATTACCCGTTCTAAGACAGCACCCTGTCCATCAAACTATATAAGTACTAAATACATTATGATAGACACGGTTCCTATCTCAGAACGGGTCATGGGGGTAATCTGATGTATTTCTGTTGTTCTGAATGATTTTTTTTCCCTTCAGATTATTGTTTGTTTTTTCTCAACATCAAGCTCGCGTCGAGCACCTGTGGTATTTTCTCCATTATGCATACACTAGAGAGAGAGAGAGAAATGGAAGCTTGATGTAAGTTCAGTTTCAAGGGTTTCATAAAGCCTATGGGAAAGATGATTGTGATCGTAACCCTCGTACGTGTCGCAATAAATGTATACAATTACGATAATGGCGAAAGATAGTAAGCTCTACCCGAGTTGTCTCCCCATGCTGCGCTTCCGGTTTATTAAGCAGTAACGTGTTCAACAATCACAGCGTGTCTTTTAGAACCCAAGATGAATTTTTGTAAATATAAAGAGATAATAGAAGAAGGAGACACGGTTATCCTCTATCTCGGCTTCAACAACATGCACGCAATCACAGTAAAGAAAGGAGAGACCTTTCAGACCCGTTATGGGGCTCTTAGGCATTCAGATCTGATAGGCATAAAATTCGGTGGTAAGGTGCAGTGCCCAAAGGGCTACCTGATCACATTACATCCAACCCCGGAACTGTGGACAGTAAATCTCCCACACAGAACACAGATTCTGTACACTACTGACATCAGTTTGGTGACCATGCAGTTGGATCTCAGGCCAGGCTCGGTCGTTGTGGAGTCGGGTAGTTTTAAGTATTTGACATGTTTGGGCTGAGCTTTTTTTTTTTTTTTAATAATCCTGCTTAGGACAGGTGGTATGAGAAAATTCACTTGTCCCACCTTCATTTCACTTGCCCAAAAGTTTCACTCTCTTGCCTAGATTTGATGAGATGTATTCATTTTAATCGATAGAAAAACCAAAGAACGTAGGGTAATCTGGTCATATTCCGACCACTGAGGGCGTTGACACGAGATCGACAACTTCAATGTTGAAGCCGACTACTGTGTCCCTAACTACGATACGGGAAGCAGTCTATCGGGCTTCTTGCAACAAGTTTCATTATTCAAAAAGAATATAATTTTAGTTCTTCTTACTGAAAAAATGATTTTATTATGACTATATATGCAGGGTTAAATCCGACCATGTTGTGGCTTATTCCGGCCTCTGATATGTGTAATTCGACCACCGTATATGGACCATACATATACAGTTTTCATCTGTAAAATACAAAGATTTTGTTTATTTGGACAGATTTATAAGCTTTTAACTGTTTTTATTTTTTTTTCAGATAGAAGATAGCGATATTGCTACATAAATAATTGCGGATGTTGTTATAGAGATAATTGTGGAGAGAATTAACATTTTATTTTTAATTAGATTTATACCTTTAATATTTATTTATTTGTTTTTAATTAAGTATTTATTCCTGGGGGGTTTTCTTCAAAGTTCAATACAAACCAATCAAAATTCTACATTTTCTTTAAGCTCGTGTTCTTGGTCAGAATTGCCCTCTTATGAAAAATAACCTGGGGTAAATCCGACCACATTTTTAGAGAGACAAAGCATTATTTTAAAGCTGCGACAGCATAATTATTATGTTATTGAAAGCTATACAAATCTTGGATGATTGATGCCTGACTAGGGTCCTGAACAAACAAAAACAAAAATGTATGAATGCCGCTTCTGCACTTGCATGGAAGAGAGAACTCTGAGGCTATTATGTCATTTTGTCATGCGATGCCCTCCTGGAAACATCTTTACTAATTTGCATACGCATGTGCACAAATAAAAACAAAGAACACAGCAACCTATTTGCTTATCTTTGTTGTACACAGCGGGAGGTATGTTTACGGTCGGAATTATCGTACTGGTTGGAATATGACCATGTTACCCTACAGCAGATTTATTTCTTTAGTGGGCTTAGCCCTACAATGTAAGACATATAACATATTATTTATGTTTTGGTGCTACGCCTTACTGCCTAAATAATGATCTTGTGTAGCATGTTCCAAAGTCAACTGACAGGAGAACAATAGGTAACATTTTCAGGAATATCTCACTAGTATCTCACACACTTGGCAACCAATATAGACACTCTTCCACAATTTAAATCTGATTGATTATACTTACTTTGCTGCCTGTATTCTGATGGAATCAAAATCTGACAGTAGTAAATGGACACATATGTTCCGTTCAGCTGGCTGGAATGCAATGGAAGCTGGGAATGCCAAAATCAGATTAGGTTGAAGAATGTTTCTTTAATGAAATGAATAAAAAAATATACTAATATTGAAAAAAGTGTTTAGATAGCTTCATTTTGTTAAAGATAATGATCAACCTTTCAACTAATTTTGGAATTCCCAGCTTCCATCTCATTCCAACCAACTAAAATGTTGGTCAACAGAACTTGAGACACATCCATTTGCATGTGTGAGAATTAGAATTTATTCTTTAAAAAAGGCATCAAAGTAAAGTCCGCCTAAATCAAAATGACTTTAATTTGTCTAAAAGCTTCAATATATGTTGCCAGGTCTGTGAGATATTCTTGAAAATTTGGTTTTCTTGAAAATTTGGTTGCTCGCTCCATTGTCAGTCAGCATTGGAACATTGTACACGAGGCCATTATTTGAGCAGTAAAATGTAGTGCCAGAACAAAAATATGTGATATGTCTTACATTGTAGAACTACATTGGGTTTAACTTTTTATTGTCAAGGAATATAATCTTATATACTCTATTTCATGCTCAAATATGGTAGCATCTGTACTTCCATGAACAGGAATGGAAATGAATTTACTGAATTCATACTTTCCCAAACTTCTTCTGTTAAGACTTTAACAAATGGCAGAACAAAGACTTTTTCTCCAAGTTAGTCCTACAATGTAAGATATCTACTCTGAATATTTATGTTGTTTGGGTGAACATCTTATTGCCAAAATAAATGGCTGAGTAGTGCATTCCTAAGTTGACTGATGGGATCTGGATGCAAGAATGTCAGGATTATCTCACTTTAGTTATTCTATACCTACTCTGATGTCTTTTTCCTAAAGGATTGAAATTTTGACACGAGCAAGTGGGCACATTTTCAAGTTCCATTGACATACATTTTAGTTGGTTGAAATGAGATGGAAGATTGCTGAAGTTGGTTAATGGGGTGATAAGTATCTTTAACAAAACAAAACTAATCACTTTCATCAATATTAGCATATTTTTAGTTGTTGCATTAAAGAAAATTACCTCAATTTAAACTCAGAAATGCTGGCATTTTATTGTATTTAGAAAAATATTGCCAAGATTTTGGGAATTATTTTGTGTTTGAGAGGAATACAATCGCCCATGTTAATCATAATAAAATCATCCTAAAGTTAGCAGTTTTTTTTGTGTCATGTGCAGATGTATTCTTGTTTTTGAGTTTTTGTCATTTATGTATGTTTCTGATGGCATCTTTACATAATTTCATTGCAGCCAAATGAATTTGCTGGAATTCATACTTTTGGTAACTTTTTAAGACTTTAGCAGTTGAGAGAACAAAGTCGTTGGAGAATCTTTATATGACATCAAAGTTAAGCATGATATGTTCTGAGTGCATTTAGTTCCAAACCGTATTCTTGTTGCTGTTATTATTATTATTATTATTATTATTATTATTTACAAATGGGACTGTATTGTTTATTACAAGACATTCCAAAGCAGTATGTCATTAAATAATGATGATAGTGATGACATTCTAATATAGGATTATGTACAGTTATGTGTATCTGGAGACTGCTTTAATATATCTTATAGTTCACTGCTGTCACTATTTTTAATAAAATCCATCTTGTTATTTTCTTGCCATCTCGGTTTTTGTGATAATGTTATCAACAGGTAAAACTAGCTTAGTGCTGTGATGGAAACTAAAACTAGTAAATTAACAAGGAATGACCAACTGTAAAAAGTCGGTGAAGTTCATGTATGCAGAAAATATTATATTTTAGAGAGTTGCTAGAAACAACTGAATAGTTAATAATATTTCATTTAGTATAATAAGATTAATAGTTTTAATTATTGCCTATCAGTATATTTTATAGTGGTGTGAATTTTGTGATCCAATGTTACTCATTTCTTAGGCATTTGATACTTGTCAAGCATTTTTCGCAGTATCATTGAAAAACAAACTAATCGACACCAAAATCAATTTGTTTGAGAAGGAACTTTTGGCAGATAATTGTTGATTTTTAAAATCTCCCATTAAAAACATATTTATTTGAAGTACACATGATAATAATTTAGGGTCCAGACTTATCCATTTCATCTTTAGTATAAAACCCTAAATCTGATGGAAGAACATGGAAGACTCCAAAATATATATCATCAGTTTCAGAACCAGTTTTATCGACTTGAAACCAAAATACATGTATATGGAGTCAGATTGAATGCAGAGATATAATTCTATCAACAACATCACAGTCAGTTGTCAAATATTGAGTGAGCTTTTTGTCTTTCTGCCAACCAGATCAGGAAACCCCAACATGACCATGCCCATTGACATCATAGTGATGATCACTATAGGGCATTCCCATGGGCCAAAACACAAGCAAACAGTGGAATATGGCACATGTTGTCATGAATGCAGAGAGGCCCAAATCATAGATATGTTCTACCTAGCTAAAGAAGGCCAGCCAATGAACTATTTTGACATATGAACATTAGCAAATTCAACAGTTGCCTCAGCAGCAGTCAGCACATTATGGTCACTTTGATTGATGGAGGCACTTAATAGGATTGCACCAGAGGTAGTTCATGGGCATCATCACTCAGTGGGACATTGGTAGTTTGTTTTCTGTCATCACAAAGAGAAATACACTTACTAGCTAGTTTATGAAGTTTCTGGAAAATTGTGTTTGTTTTTTAAACAAGGAGAATTACACTTACTAGATGTTATAGCATGTTTTCAAGTTTTTGGAACATTGTGTATGGCCCCGTCTTCATTGCAATTAATCCAAATGCTGCATATTTGAGTGGAAAATTTCAGAGTGTTTTGTCTTGTGTCTCTATTGGAGACCGTCATGACACTGAATTTTGCATGATTGCACATTATGTCCTCATTCAAAAACAGTTTAAAAATCTCCCTTATTTCTCTCGATGGTTAGAACAGTCCCAATCATATTTATGATCTTGGTTTCTGTGTCTTTAGAGGAATCACAGTTGCCCTTTATTATCAGGAAAATCTCATTTATGGCAAGGAGAAGGTGGTATAAACCTGAATTTATGATTCATTTATTCTCTTAAAGAAACTTATTGGATGTCCAGGTTCTTCATGGGGGAATTCCAATATTCTAGATCCAGACCCAAATAAACATGTTTACCTTTATTAAGACACGGCTCCAGTGGCCTAAGTGGTTATAGTGTACGTCTTGGATTGCAGGAGGTCGCAGGTTCAAACCCCAGCCAGGTCATACCAAATACATATAAAAATAGTACTAGCAGCTGCCTCGCTTGGCTCTCAGCATTAAGAGGTTAGTGCTAGAGCTGTTTGGCCTAGTGTCAGAATAAAGTGACTAAGTAGGACATGATGCTTCATGTCTGTGGCATGATGCCCCAGTGCTAGACATCATTATAAACTGCCACACAACAGACATCATAGCGATATGATTGAAATTTTTTTAAAGTCATGTTGAAAATCCAAATCACACACACACACACCCCTTTATTGATAATGATACCAATAGTTAACCCACACCACTCGAGCAATATTAACTATTATTTACCAGAATTAAAGTAACCGGTCAGATACACACAATGAACTTCATTTTGGACAAGGTCAAGTCCAAAATACAATTATAAATAACATACAGTCATGGAGAAAAAAATTAACAAATAAAACTTAAATATGCATATCATTGAAAAAATTATAGCCATCAGCTAAAGATGCACATATTGACACATATTTTTGCTTTTGCAATTTTGTTGGAGTTATTGCCCATTTTAACTTGCAGCTGGAGTTATTGCCCATTATAACTTGCAGCTGGATGTAGTATGTTTTAGAACTTTGGGAATGCATCTGCTCTGGTGGATTGCTGTGATACTTAGCACATATTATGGTATGATCATTATTAAATTAAATTATCATAATTAAAAGATATACATGTAGACCAATCATTGTGCTCACACTATTTCATCAATTTTTTCCCCTAAATAATGAGCCCATATCTCATTCTCTGTCACCCTAGAAACATCTCTGATTTACTGAGATTAAAAACCAATGTGTTCAGTATCACTGACATTCGGATGCCATGATAAGATTGCTGTATGTACTTTTTTATTTGTTGAGTCCAATTGCAAACTGCCTTATGCACGAGCAGATTGTTAGTAGCAATCAGTAGCACTAACAACATAGATCCTAATCTTTTGATGCATTATATGGTGGCAGATCAGTGTCTGTTTGCAGTTGGACTTGATCTATAAGAGAGTATACATGGCAGTTACAGTTATTACAAACAAGATAGTATAGATGGCAATTACAGTTATTACAAACAAGATAGTATAGATGGCAATTACAGTTATTACAAACAAGATAGTATAGATGGCAATTAGTCATTACAAACTAGTATAGATGGCAATTACAGTTATTACAAACAAGATAGTATAGATGGCAATTACAGTTATTACAAACAAGATAGTATAGATGGCAATTAGTCATTACAAACTAGTATAGATGGCAATTACAGTTATTACAAACAAGATAGTATTGATGGCAATTAAAGTTATTACAAACAAGATAGCATAGATGGCAGTTACAGTTATTGCAAGAGAGTATACATGGCAAGTACAATTACAAAGAAGAGTGGATCGATGGCAATTACAGTTCTTACAACATGAGAGTATATATGACAATTACTGATATTATATTACATGTACATGAGAGTTTAGATGGCAAGTATTACATTACATTCCAGATGTTTTAAACATGAACATGCTGATTTTTGTTTTTCACTCAAAACAGGTACTGGTAGTGGATCTCTCTCTCACGCAATAATCAGGAGCATTATGCCTATTGGTCACCTGTACACATTTGAATTCCATCCACAAAGAGCAGCTTTAGCAGAGCAAGAATTCCAAAACCATGGCATCTCACAGTATGTGACTGTTGCACATAGGGATGTGTGTAGTGATGGATTTGGGATAGAGAATGTGGCAGATGCTGTTTTCGTGGATCTACCTTGCCCATGGGTGGCTCTTCCTAGTGCAAAGAAAGCATTAAAACAACAAGGTAATTTGAAGTATACAAGAATGGTTTTCTTTTGACACCTCTGTTTATTGTATTCTAACCACAGGCTAGACTCATTATTTTTAGTTTAGTTCATTCTCTCACCTGTGGATAGTGACTCTTAGGTATCAACAATGGTAAGGTCTTGTGTTAAAGAAATCATGTGTTGCATTAGAGCTGGGTACAATGAAAACATTTGTCATGTGGTATTTCTGAAATCCACGATACTTACCATGGTATGTCACAATTATATTAGGGACAAACAATTTAATGTTCCGAGGCATGGGTATATACTTTTTTAAAATTTTCTGTCAATTGCTGGAAAAAACTATCTTGCTCCGATATATCAAAATAACTCCAAATTATATTCCTTATATTATTTGGGGAAAAAATATTATCTTTAGATAAAGAGAATAAAATAGCTGTAAAGAAAATCACAGATGCTTCCAACCCTGATAATTAAATTGTCAGTACCTTATGGTACATGAATTTGATGTGTGTGTGATTATTGTTGTATAAGTTGTAATCTAAAAACTGTAAAGTAGGATGATAAAGCTTACACTATAGCTGTCACCCTGTTAAAGACATTGTGATGATGTTGGAGAGTTTGTTAAGTGCTGACACTGAAGCCTAGAATTTACTAGCTACACTAGCAGTTCTTAATTTTTAGGGTGGCGACCCAGATTAAGGTTTGTTGTGTTAGCCTCATGACCCATTATCTTCCACCTGTCAAATACTCAAAACCACTTGAGTAGGAAATTTCAAATTACTAAGGTGGATCTCAGTGACCCACATAGAACAGCAAGGCGACCGAGTTAGGGATCACTACCCATTGTAATAAGAACCACTGAGCTACACTATTGATATGAGGCAGGGAAACTTTGAGTGGGATGACAATACCTGGGCAAGATATACATGAGAGATCCAGTAAACATAAAACAGACTTGTTCAACAAAGCTTTGTTGGACTTAAGAAATTATGTAAATTTCAAATAAAAAACAATTGGTCTTCTGAAAATCTTAAGTAAATAACAAAGGTATGCCTTTTCTTCACACATTAACATATACTGGTAAATTACTAAAAAAGTTTTTTTTTAAATCCGAAGTTTTCAGAAAACTTTAAAATTTGGCCTGAATATCTTTCACAACATCTCATCTGGCCACCACGTTGACATAGGTAACGTGTCAAACAGATGATTAAAGGATCATAAATATAATTATATTTGTGACATTCAAAATTTATTTGATAAATACATTACTTTCACATAAATAATTATTAATTTTTTTAATTATTTTGTCATACAGCAATCTTATCATGGCATCTGAATGTCAGTGATACTAAACACACTGGTTTTCAATCACAGTAAATAAGAGACGTTTCGAGGGTGACAGAGAATGAGATATGGGCACATTATTTAGGGGGAAAAAAATTTTGAAATAGTGTGAGCGCAGTGACTGGTCTACATGTAGGTCTTTTAATTATGATAATTTAATTTAATAATGATAATACCATAATATGTGCTAAGTATCACAGCAATCCACCAGAGCAGATACATTCCCTAAGTTCTAAAACATACTACATACATCTGCAGTATACCTGTATACATTGCTTACTTAATTCCACTGGGATGCTTGATTAAAATTACTCTATATCTAAAGCTGTATCCAAAGCCTGTATCCAGATAGGATTTCTTGTCTTAAATGGGCATGATTGTAACACCTTTCACAAATGAGACATTGTTTTGTGGAATACTTGTCATTATATTATGTTTATTAGATGCAGTAAAGCAGATAATTTATCACATTATTCAAATTTTTTTCCATTTATTGAAAATTGGGATAATCAGATTATTTTCTATTGAATCAGTGAGATGAGATAGTGTATCAAAGGAATATTTGATGGCGTCATCATAGGTCACAGTTGCAGCGTAAAATATTTTAAATTCAAACAGAATTTACAATATCAGCAACTTACTTATGAAAATTTTATTCCGAAGTGCGAAAATCTGCTTCCAAAATAATGGTTTTTTGGCCCCATTGCCAGTCACCCAAGAAATAAAAATCCCTCTATTAGATTCATATAATACTTCATTCCCAAAAATTTAAAATAGTGTATCTTAGAATTACAGCCTTTAAAATCTGTACACATCTAACGGTAAAGATCTGCAGAAGAGCTTATGGGACGGTCTGTCAGCTGTCTTTTGCCGGTCTATCATTAGCAAAAGTTGGGTATTGATACTTCAGAACTATTTGAATTATTGTCAAGAACCATTACAAACATTTATACTGTGGTTTAGTTGGTTCTAAATGAAAATGGTGCTTCACTGATAACCGGTATTCATAACAAAGTCGCCATCTTTAAATTCCTGTTATTGTTACTCATGAATGGATTTCAACATGGAATTTTCACTAATAAAACTTCTTATGATGTCTGCTTGGTACTAAATGAAAATGGTACCAATCAGATGTCTAATATGACCACTACATCTGCCATCTTGAAAATCATGCTATCACTACACCTTTTGATGGATGGGCATATCAGTATGTTTTTTTTTAATATGAAAGATTTGATATGATGTCTTGTTGGTTCTAATTAAAAATGGTGCTGATCTGACATCCTTTGTGGCCCAGTGGTTTAAGGTTCTTACCTTTACAGGTCACCTAAGTTGGAGTCTCGGCCACAACCACCAAAAACAAAACCGAAGACAACCATTGTACATTTTCTTTGCCAAAACAAAAGAAACTGCAACCTATTCTGACTGCTTTGGCTATTTTTAAGATTGGATCAGTTGCAATATTGACTGAGAAGTTGTGAACAACAAACATAGTTTGAAGCATTCCAAACTTCAGTCAATCCGTTATAAATAGCCAAGGTTATCTGAATGCAGCTGTCATTATACAGTGAAAGGATTGATCTCGAAGTTGTGAATGTACTCCAGAATGGAAAGTCATAGTGACCTGGGGTTTTCACCAGAAGACTTCCTATGGTCTCTAAGTTGGCCCTGAATGCAAAACGGTGTCAATATGATGTCTAATATGGCCACAATAATGGCCATCTTGAAAATCTTGTTATTACTCCACCTGGATCAGCATGGGGTTTTCGCTAAAACATCTTATAATGTCTAGTTGGTCCTCAATGAAAATGGTGCCAATTGTGCATCCAGTATGCCTTCCACAAAGGTGGTCTTGAAAATCTTGCTGTCACTACCATAACGTACATCAATATTGTGTGGTCAATTTTTGTTCTGTGATTGTTGGTTGTGAATGGAGATTTTGCATATCCAACTTTTGTCATGATCTTAAGTAGTAAACAAGATTTTTACTGAAATTTGAGTTCAAGGCCTAACCTTATTTATGAGTTAGTGGAATTTTCCATAGTATAAATTAGTTTTGAATAACATTCTGTTGCAACATAGATAGAGTGGGGATTTGTGTATATTGAGGTCTGATAAATATTTAATTCCTATCTCAAGATCAGTCTTTGGAATCCATGTTATCTGAGTTTATAGTGGTGTTCAGAAATAATTTTAGAATAATTATTTATTTAAATCATTCATTGGAATAACTAAGTATTGATTGGTTGGATTAACACATTATTTTGGGATTTTTGTGAATTCATTCAGAGAATGACATTCTGGATGGCATCATTGGCATATCAGGACATTCAAGACTATTGGTACATCTGGACATTCAAGACTGTTGGTACATCTGGACATTCAAGACTATTGGAATTCATTTGAAACATTCTGTACTTTTGGACTTGTGAAAGGACATTTAGGATTATTTTGGATTTAATTCACTTTACTGTAAGTATCTTAAAATTTTCACTTTGTTTAGAAAAGTAAATTATTTGTTGATTTTACTAAACTTGTTGGTTGAATTTTGTAAATTTGTTGGTTTGGCTTCTTTCTGTTACATAGTTTAAAACTCAGAATCTTAACACTACTCCCCATGAATGGATGATCATACTGAGATGGAATTTTCATACAAAAACTTGTAGCGATGTCTATTTGGTTCTAAATGAAATGGTGCTGATTTGGTATCCAATATATCCATCACAATTCTAGGTGGCAGAGTGATCTCAGACTTGATTAATGAGGTTGGAAGGGGCAAGACAACGTAATGCAAATTTCTAGAGGATGATGTCCCACTTCTAAAAGCATGATGTCCCATAAATGATTTAAAATAAAAGTATTTAGGGGTGTTAAGTATTGATATCTTTAAAAAAAAATAGAGAGGAAGATTTGATTGAGGTGCATGGTTGATATAGTCACAGACAAAACTGTGTGATAGGGTATTTTTTATTATATTTAGTGAGTCTGCAGAAGTTGAACTTAGAATGTCAACATGTCTGATCTGCTGTAACACAATATTTGTATGATTCACAGGAGGAAGATTGTGTTCCTTTTCTCCATGCATAGAACAAGTACAAAAAACATGTGAGAAACTAACTGAACTGGAGTTTGTTGAACTCTCCACAATGGAATGTCTTGTCAGAAACTTTGATATAAGGACCATCAGTTTACCCATTGCTGACTTAGGACCTCATTCAGGAGAAGCTGCATATAACTCCTGTAGACAGAAGGCAGTTCTATTGGACATATGTGATGCAGACAAGACGCAAAATACAAGTGATGATGAGAATCTTAAAGACAAGTCAGATCAAACGAAAGTCAACACCAGATACCATCAGGATTTAATTGGACAGAAAAATGAAACAAGTTTCTTTTTCAAGTCTGGAGTTCCTCCAACACAAATGCCAGGACATACAGGGTTTCTTACATTTGCTACTTTGTATCCACAATAATGTATGACTAAAACAATTAAATTTATTCCATTCAGCAAATAAAAACTTAATTATTTGTTCTTTTTTATGCTTTGCCATGAATGTGGAGGAGCAGGGGGCATATAATGTACCTTTACCTGAAGTTCGTATTTAAAAAATGCTTCTTTTTTCCCACAAACTATCCTCAAATAACTAACTGTAATTGACAAGTTAGATTTTATTAGAATAAACAAGTTTTTTTTCATCTTCTGTAAAATTGCACTTGTGTAATAAAATAAAACATATTTAGCATAAATGGACAATTATTTAACAAGGAACTTTTGTCTCTGACAACTGAAATAAGTACAATCACATCTTGTGGACTTCATCATTATATATCATGGCAGAGAATATGGTTTGCAAAGGAATTCACTTCCTCACTTGGGTAAATGATCTTAACAGTTGAGTAACCATGAGTAAAGGGCAGTGTGTTTATAGTGGCTGATGGGAACTTGAACCATTGTATAAGGATTAGACATTTAATGGAGACTTATGAAAGCATAGTGCATGGAATCAAATTTTACACATTTCTGATTGGATGAAAGCTCCTAGAAATCACATCTTAAAGGTGATGAATTACAAGTAAGATCCCAATATCAGCCTGGTGTAAAACTTACATAAAATTGTTTGGTGAATCTTTTTCACTTGAAAGTGATTCTATGACGAATTCAGGCAAGTTAACAGTACCTCCTCTCCCCCCGTGTCTGCAGAAATATGAAATCAGTTGCTTGAAAAGATCATGTCCAAAGATGATGTTCTTAAAGCTGAAATATTGTGAACATAAAAGCTGGCAATGGATAACTATTCATATCAGACTTCTAAATCTAAAAACAAAGAATATTTTTAGGCTGTTTCCAGATATTTTTAATGTTAATTTTCAGATGCCAACCAAGTTGATGTTTTGATTATCACATTGGTGAATTGCAAATAAAATTTATTTTAAAAAAATACTAGATGCCTTTGTCAAAAATAATCCATGAAAACTTGAACATGTTCTGGAAAAGTCCTGGAATTTTGTATTGCCAAGTGTGTACAAATATTGATTTAGGTCATTTTCTTGGGTAGTTTTGGGTGCAGTCACACTGTGTGTGCAAACATCTTGGTGAACACAGCATTATTTTTCAAGGTCCATGTACATGTCTGCTGTCTCAGATTTGATTTCTAACAATTGTAACATGGGATGTAATAACTTGTTTGTACATCTTTACAGCTCATGTTTCTGTTGTTTTGGTTTTAAGATTTTCTTAAATATCATTTGAATTTTGTTTATAATTGGAATTAATCTTTATAAAGCTAAGGGAATTCTTTATGCAAAATGGTCACTTGTCCCATTAACCTTCTTGTCCAGGTCACAGTCAGAAAATTTGCATTTAGGTTTTTTAAAACAGATTATGTTTCCAAAATCTCCTGATGGATTCTGTTCATACCTGGAACAAGTCACCTTGAACTTGTGAAGAAAAGGTAATTCATTCTGTGACACTTATTTACCTTTCTATCCAAGGAGTTCAATTCATATTAACGATAAACTTGGTGTTACAGTCTCTGTTTATGTTCTTTGTTGATATTTTCTAAATCTCTGAATGGATTCTGTTTATGCTTAGAATCGATCATGATACTTAGGCAATTCATTTTGTAATATGTTCACTCACCCCTTTGATCTCTGAGTCAGGGTCTAAGAAAATTTAGAGTAATATTCTTTGGTGAAGGTTTTTCATTTGCTTATATTTCCCAAGTCTTCAGTGGATGCTGTTGAAACCTAATCTTGACTATTCATTCTGCAATACACTTGCTCATCCCTTTGATGCTGGTTTCAAGTCCAAACATTTTAAAGCAATGCTTTGATTGCAGGCTGACAGTAGCACTGGTCATCTTTATCTCATATTCTAACATGAACCCATTTCTCCCAGGAATATGTTCCTTGATCACATTAACGTTAGGAATATAAACACTGCTACCTCCTGAATCCAGCCCTCAAGAAGACAAAAATTTCTGTTCTCTCTGTAATAAATAGCCGAAGGGCAATAACTATTACCTATGACCTCCCTTACAGGTGGTGCCACTTTAAACTTTCGCTTGTGAAATGACAAAATTTTGTTCACTTCAACTCCCTGAACCAAGTAGATATTTGTGCTATTTTCATTTTATCCATTGAGGATTTGTTATTTTTTTCATGTATTAAGGATTTTTGTACAGGTGGTACACAATTTTGTAAATTTTGACAATAATGATGTGAATTTTTGTCAACTATGCAGACTTAGTTTCTGCCCAGATGGCACAAGCACCCCCCCTCCAAGCTACCTTTGGGCTGTAAGTCTGGGCACATGGAGTTTATAAATGACTTAAATGATCATTTCTATGTCCTTTCATCTAACTCTGTTGTGTTCATGAATTTTGACACTTTGGGGGTTTCCACAGAATTCTAGGCAATCCAGGTGGCATAAGTCCCCCCACATGTGCGAACATGGCCTTTGGGCCTTTAAATCTGGGTGCATGGGGTTTATAAATAACTTGAATGAGACATGCCATCTAACCACACCTCAGTTTTGATCCTGTCTTGGTTGCCAAACATACCATCCAGCTGTCTGGCTCTCAATATATACCATCTGGCTGCACCTCAGATTTGATGCTGGCTTCACTGCAGACCATACTGTCCAGCCATCTGGCTTTCAGTCCATACAGTTCAGTGACCATATGGCTTCCATTACATATCATTCTTTTCCTCGTCAAGTTGAGCCATGGAACATTAACATTACTGGGGATCTTATTGATAGGTCTGTCTATCCATCTAACATTACCATTGCTTGGGCAGTACAGCTGTGTGTGTACATTGCCGTCTGTATGCTGGACACCCATACTGGATTTTTGTTTTTGACAAACCGTCTGTACTGATTCGATGACAACATCCTGCAGTTGTGGGCTAGCCATTTACTTGTGGCTTACCCTCTCAGACGGTATTAGAGACTAGCCACATTTAACCTGGGAATGTATTTTATGGATATTTATCTTTTTCCCAACCAGGACAACCCACACACTGAATGTGGGCATAAAACCTGATGATAGTTCATGCCACCATAGTGGACTGAGTGTAGCTTTAAGATGGCAATAAAATGTACGCGTGCTGAACTCGGAATGTCCGCCACCCCATCTTCTGCACCAGCATACAAGGGTCAAGCAAAGCCTCAGTTGTTTTTGTACGAAGAGGAAGTCATCACTTCCTTCTGTCATCCATGCAGTTGTGAAATATCTAGGAATTTGCCAAGAGTTTATCTGCCAAGATAAGACTGCTTTGGTGGCCTAGTGATTAGAGCATGCAGGAGGTTGCAGGTTTGAACCCTGGCTGAGTCATACCAAAGACTTATAAAAAATGGTACAAACAGTTGCCTAACTAGGCACTCAGCATTAAGAGGTCTGAGTTAGGACTGGTCGGCCTGGTGTCAGGATAATGTCACTGAGTAGGACATCATTCTACATGTTTGCGACATGATGTCCCAGTGCTAACCATCACTATAAACTGCCTCACTGCAGACATCATAGCAATATGGCTGAAAAATGGTTAAAGCTACGTTAAAAATCCGAAATCACACACACATCTGCCAAGACCAGTGACAGTGACAGACTTAAAGACTTAATAATGTTCACTTCCTTGACTATTATCAACATGTTTTGTTTTGTAATTTGATGGTGTTTGTAATCTTCTTGTATGTTTTTTGTGTGTTATCTAATCTTGTAAAGCATTTAGAACTTCTAAAGATTAGGCGCTGTACCAAGTGCACATTATTATTATTACATGTATTATTATTATGCAATTAATGTGTTTGGGTAAATATTCTAGGAGAAATATAATTTACTAAAATAATTTGCATTCATCTCTCTTTACAATGCAGGGTGAACAAGTACTTATCTTGCAGCTCTGTATCACCAAACAAAACACACATTATAACATAGGAGTGCATAGTCAATGGTTTAGTGAGATATTTGTGTATTTTACTTGGTAAACAGAATGCAGCTGTGAAAGCAAGCCAGATCTTGTTCATTTATTATGTCATAATTGAAATAATTACTTCAACAAAGTTAGCTATTTTTTTTTGAAGATAAATACCCCGTTTTGATTGTTGCAATTTTAAAAATAATCTATGACTGGTGCTCTGGGATTATTTAAAATTACACGATTAAAAAAACAGGCATTTATCGATTGAATTAGATCCACGCAAGTATTGTTAAGTAGAACCCATATTACAGCTATACAACAATTGCTCATGTTGGTTTAATTTAGTTGAGTCAAGGTCATAAGGTCTTCATAACATCTGCCCCCAAATTTAATTACAGGGATACTGTGCAGCTTGCTCTGTGTCAACATTTGCTGGAGCACATAGAGTTTGAGCAAGAGGGTTCTGTAAACATTTGCACACAACAAAATCATGAATAATCATTATTCTTACATGATCATTTACTAGATACATATATTTTGTACAAAATACCTACAAAAGTAAGTTTTTCAAACATGAAAAACTATATGCTTAAACAGGATGTGAAATTCCAAAGTTAAGAGTACAGCTAACATCTTAAAAGCACATGACATCACACCAGCCAGAGCAGGTTAAATTGTATAAGAATAATGCTGTGGGTTTAATGCAATTGTTCAGCATGTGATAGGCTGTACATGGTGGCCAGTATAAAACCCACCAATGCATGGGAACCTACTGGCAAGCTTTCTCACCTACCCATAATGGTTGAGCCCAAGAATCAAATCCACATAGGTGAGATGGCAGTGATGGGTAAAGACAAGCACTTTAGACCGCTAAGTCACCTGAGGCCCCAGAGAATAATGTACAACAAAGCGAATGTGACATTCTACCAGGTAATGTGAACAAAAGTTGGTGCAGTGTGGATCATATTTAGTATTTAGGGCTGTATACCTAATTATATGTTATTGTAAAATTAAGTGTTCTTCGTCATGAGTTACTAAATTCATTCTTGATTTGAGACCCAAAGAACCACGATCTACCTGAAGAGTCAACATAAGTCCATTTCCATTAGAGGCATATTAAATTCATTCATAATTTGAAAGAATGAAGGAACAATGATCTATCTAAGAGTCAAAAGAAACCCTCTCCCATCAAGGGCTCATTAAAAAATGATCTGCCTGTACAGTCAGCAGATGCCCACTCCCATTATGGACATATTAAGTTCTGATCTACTTGCAGAGTCACAGGAAGCCCTTTACCATTAGGGGCATATTAAATACCAATCTGCCTGTAGAGTCAACAGGAGCCCACTCAAACCAGGGGCATATTAAATACTGATTACTGATCTGCCTGTCGAGTCAACAGAAGCCCACTCACATCAAGGGCATATTAAATACTGATCTACCTGTAGAGTCAACAGAAACCCACTCCCATTATGGACATATTAAGTTCTGATCTACTTGCAGAGTTACAGGAAGCCCTTTCCCATTAAGGGCATATTAAATACTGATCTTCCTGTACAGTCAACAGAAGCCGACTCCCATTATGGGAATGTTACATTCTGATCTACTTGCCGAGTCACAGGATGCCTTTTCTCATTAGGGGCATATTAAATACTGATAAAAATCATCTTTATTGCTTAAACCATAAGGACTCGTAAAAGAATTTAAATTGTGCCGAGATGAGATCTGGTGAAAACTAATGTCTACTTTCACTTAGTTCTGACGTTACAAACAAACTAATGCCCAAGTTGATTTTAAAATCAAGACATCAAAAAAGTTGCCAAGATATTTTACAAAATTAGATCACATCAAACAAATGAAAAACACAGAGAAAAGACTTTAAATCTGTTTATTAGACACTGAATAAAACATGAGACATTTCCTATGCCCTGGGTGCATCCGTTTATTTGGCTTAAAATAAAATTTCAAAATCTGTAGTTCCAATATAATGCTGCACCCCCCAAAACCGGAACAATTTTACAGATTGAGAGCCAAGTCACATCTATTCATCTGAGGTAATACAAAAACCTTTTGCTCATGCAAAACTTATGTTTTAAATCTTATAGGTTAATAGTGAGACAGTAATGTATAGCCTTGTATTTGCTTGGAATATACTTCATTTTTATAATAAGGAGCTTCTTTTAAAAATGACAACATTGGAACTTACAAAGCTTGAGACAAAAAAAAAAATCTACAAAGTATTTCTAAAAAATGTCATTTCTATAACAATACTAATGAAAATATTGCATCACAATGCACATGCCATAATGAATGTTCATGTACTCTTATCACAGGACAGAACAATGATAATAATTATAACAGTAAGTACCATCAGGCACATCTTCCACATGTACACCCCCACCTCTTAGTCCCATCTTGGACTTGGAGCAAAATTGTAACGTAGTTGTGCACTTATGTGTTGTCTTCACTTTGTTCCATATTAACCTCTTGCATAAGTAGCTAAGTAAAACACGAACAAGTACACTCTTGTGAAATGAAAGAGTTGCTGCCTGCTGCAAATGAAATCAATTGACCAGTGAGTGGGCTTGTCACATGACCTATTATGTATTCAATATGGCAACATACATGATATCCACAATGCATGACAAAAGATAAAATCTTGTGTGCAAGTTTTACACTGGCGAAAACTGAATTTGAAATGGTTCCTTGTTGACAGATGGTACAATGATTATTCCCAACTATATGTAAATGTAATGAGCACTGCATGCAGCATTTCTATCAGCTGCATCTCGTCTTAGAGCAGGGCAGCTGCATCCAATCATACAACAGAGCAGCTGTATCCAATCATACAGCAAAGCAGCTGCATCCAGTCTTAGTGCAGAGCAGCTGTATCCAATTGTACAGCAGAGCAGCTAATGCTGTGTAGCTAGATATATATGCCAATGGTCAATGTGGAACGAAGTGGAATAACAACCCTTGACTAGACAAAATGTGTACATGCAGGAACATGTATGTTCTAGTTCACTGAGTCTGTACTATATTGCAAGGAAACACTCAATCCCTTACAAAATTGTATAGTTAGAAAAAAGGCATAGATTACATTACAAAAGACTAGAATTAAATAAAAATCAACACAACAATTGCTAAAACATTTCTGGAGCTATAAGAGATCAAGTCAAAATTTTCATGTATATAAATGTAAATAATAAAAGATCTGGCCATAACAAAAACATAAAACCAAAATACAGGAAGTTAATGAGCATTCTGTACATTCAAATCTTGCTAAAAAATTGTGGAATGATTTATTTTTACCAGTTATTACCTTAATTTCCAGATTGAGGACACATATGCAAGCAAAATCTAATAAGAACTGATTAACAAAGCCATACAAGCAATTACAAAATTCCATACAAATTCTTTGTGTCCAGAGCAGAAGGATAATATGCAACCAACCACTGAAGCAAACACTTTTTGTCTGAAGTGAAACAATGATGAACAATGTAATACCAAACATTTCCCAATATACTGGGTGCAAATATGTATACTGAGGGTGGCAAGCAGTAATTTTAAATCAGACAGTAAATTTCCCAAACCTTTTTATCACTTTTCATTCAATACATTACAGACATTGTATCGGAAATTGGACAGTAAATTACCCAAACCTTTTTATCACTTTTCATTCAATATATTACAGACATTGTATCAGAAATGTGACAGTAAATTGCCCAAACCTTTTTATCACTTTTCATTCCTTACACTGTAGACATCATATCTGAAATCTGACAGTAAATTGCCCAAACCTTTTCATTCAATGCCGTTATACCTTACAGACAGCATATTTGTAATGCCGATGTAAATTATTGGCATCAAATTTGAAATCTTCACCCCTGAAAATGTCTGTATATCACTATTCCACCTTACTATAGATCTACCAAGATCACAAAATATAGATTTATAGTAAATAATTTTAAAAATGTTTTAATTCTTTAAGCTTCAACTACAAATGGATGTTACTGTCATCACACACAGACACACGTTGCAATCTAGAGTAATTATAAAAAACAACTGGAAATGATGAGTTGTGTTTTTCTAGCTGTGGATAATAACATTAGTAATGGATTTTGCAGCTATGCTCAAAACGCATAAATACATGCATCACATAAACACATAAATAGCAATAGAACTGGATAACTTTTACAATGTGATAGTATATATGATTTATATCTTGTATTCAAGTTACTATAAAACCTACATAGATGGTGCATGCACTTATTTTTCAGATTCAAGATCCCAATATGCAATAATATTTGAAGTTTAAAAATTATCTGCTTTGAACTTCTCAGCCAAAATTGGAAATCATTAACTGGGTTTAATCACACCAAAAATTATAAAACTGCAACATGGCACAAGTTGTAACATTGCTATAAATTCTAATGAAAGCATGATCACCAATGAAATAATAAGCATCCTATACCATGGAACAAATAAAATCTGATTTGCATATTAGCTTGATAATCCACAATCATGGACCACACAGGATTGATGTATACTGAAAAAGATAGGTAACTGTAAGCAAGTGCTTTCGTTTATAAATGACCTAGTTAGAAGTTAAAAACAACACCATAAAGTTAGTATATTTAAACCACAGCCCAACATATACATCAAAATATCTAAAATGCGGTGGGAAAGGTCAGATGAAATCTGGACTAGAGGTGGCTGATTTAAATTTTGAGATGTAAAACAATTCAACTGATAAGTTTATAAGATTTTCTAAAATGTTTTAACAGAGCAAGCATAATGATCAAGATGTCTAAAAAATAATTTGAAAAATTCTATATTTTTAAAAATATTTTTGAATGACGATTCTTTGGTCATATAACAAAAATATTCACACTAAATTTTGTGAACATTAGCTACTGTATATATACATGTAAGCCAGGTCCAGCCACAAGCAACACAAACCCTGATCTGCCATCACATAATGCAACAGCAGATGATGGACTCTTTTGTTTGTTTTACTTACTGATACTAACAAACTACACATACCCAGATCCACCAGCACAATATGCAATATCAGATCTGGGTCAGTGCGTTTCTAGTTATAATACTGTGTTTATATTTCATCAACCATGATGGCTCTTTCATATAAGATTGTGTTTTATTACAAATCTAAGCCAATATACCAAATCCCTGACAAGGTTCCCTAATTCCCATATAGGTCTACAATTTCAAAAACTTTAACCAAAATATATTTAGCAGCTTTTGTAACATGTTCATTGTTTTACATTTAAATTTTTTTAAAAAAAAGAATGCTATATCAGATTTAACATAAAGTCTTTTATAATGGTCAATACTATCTTTTTTCACTGAGATGAAATTCCCGATCTACATAAATATATACAGTATCACTATGACATGTCCATCTCCTAGAGGTAAAAATAAATTTGCAAATACAGATATAGATACTTAACAGTTCTACAATCAGCCACCTTTCTTACCTTTTGTTAACCCATACATAACTTGAATACAACAATATATTGATTTCATGGATGTAAATTAAGTCATATCTGCTGATCAAAAAGTAAAGTTTATCCTATATTTTATAGGGGCAAGGTTGCAGTCTGATTAACAAAACCATACTGAATTCTTAAAACTATACAACTTTATAACCTTTCCCAGCGATAAAAATCAACAAATACTGATATCTGTATTATGTCTGATTTTTTTCTTCAATTACTTAAACTGTTCAAAAAGTTACAGTTCCTTCTGCATCCCCTGCAACAGCATGGGAACATCCTTTGGGGTTGTGTGGGGAGCACAGCTGTTGATACAGGGGCACTTTCTCTAGACTGCCAAAGGTTAAGCGCTTAAAGATGATTTTGCCAGAGTAAAAGCCAAAGAAGGGTCCAGCACAACTGCTACAGTATCCAACATTCTTCAGCATCACTGAAATGGATAATGCTTATATAGGAGTTAACAAAGACCAAATCACTGCTCTAAAATGTAATGAATTGTCCAGTATTCAGTGATTTAGTAAATATATCAACAAAATTCACCAAGGGGTTTAAAAAAAGGTCAATGGGGCCAGAGTGCATGCCACAGAATACTTTTTACTTAGCTTTGTAATGATTCCCCCCAGGTATGAAGAAAATCCACAACTGGGTTTAGGAAATATAAGCAAAAGAAAAAACTTAGAACCTTAAAGCAGTTTTTCTATGACTATGCCCTTGACCTCAAGGTCAAAAGCACAAGCATGTATATCAAAATTCATCAACACAACACCCTCAATAATGAGTATAAGAAGTCACATACATCCTGTGAACAGAATAGTTTCACTTACAGACATTTTATCATGCTGTAATTAAGACACTTCTTTATAACACAACATTTTCAGTGATTTAATTCCTCAATAATAAATAGAAAACCATTTCCTCTCAGGGAAAGAAGAGATTTTATCCAGACTGCAAAGCAAATGCAACTAACGGATCTATGAGTTTGTCAGTTCATATGTCTGCCCTTTTCACCTGTCCACCTTGTATCAACACTTATTTTAGGATTTGTGTTAGAACATCTTACTAAGAATCTATTACTCATTGTGACATGTAATTACATCACAAGTAGTAGTGCAGTCATCTGTGAAAAGCAGGTCACGGTAACCTCTATTTTGTGATCCAGTAATTTTTGTTTAACTTACACATTTAATTCAGTTTCTTGAGTTTCAGCTTTGCATTTAGGTCATCTTCTCTAAGAGTATCACTCATTGAGTTGCAGAAGATGGTATTTAGATGCATCAGGTGCAGCCATATTCCTTTCCATTAAATCTTATCATTGTAACCTATATTTTGTTGTCAAGCAATTGTGGTTAATCCCTGCATTTAGATCATAGACTCTGGCATTATTCCCTATGGAAACACAGCATGGTCTGTAATTGCCTTAGGCGTCATAAAACAGCAGTCTGAAAAATAAGACACTGTGACTTATATTTCATGATCAAATGATTTTAGTCATCCTTTTTGTATTAGCTCAATTTTTCTATTCTTGTCTTTGTGTTAGGTCATTGGCTCAGATACTATTATTCACTGATTTCCTTAAGCTGGAATTTAGATGTGACATGTTGAATGCCACAACTTTCAGTGAAAATAAGGTCACTGTGACCTATGTTTCAATGTACATTGATTTTGGGTAACCTTTGTGTTTAATTCAAAATGCCTATGGAATCACATTACTTGGAATGTACCGTATATACTTGCGTATACGCCGAAGAATTTAGTAAAAAATAAAGCCTTGAAGAAGAGGGGTCGGCTTATCTGTGGACCAAGGTCTAAGTCTGAAAATTTTCGAGCTTTTCTTCTCGATTACAGGTATTTATTGTTACTGTCAATCGCCGAAGATGAGATCACATTCCTAATGATGCCACATGGCTCATGTGATATGTGCTGTCTTGAAGTGAAACAAGTATTTTTTCTAACTTTACTGGTAGGATAAGGAATGAAAAACATGTATTACCATACTTGACGTCCATACGACAGATGTCCACCCACCAGAAAATGCAGCCATACATGTTATTTGAGCCACGGTGGTACATGTATTTTCCAAAAGAACCGCCATATTAGTAATCTCTCAAGGAAGTATTTAACCCTCAACTAATCAGTAATCATTAAACTCTGCGATACCATACAAATGCACGCTAGCTTATTTCAGTGTTAATATGAAAAGAAACTACGGTAAATAAAAAAATTTAAGAATTACGATACTGAAGGTATTTACAACACAACCATTTTAGTATGGAGAGTCATGTACATGTACATGTACGATAGTCTTACAGCAACCATAGCGAGAGGCTCCATAGGGGTTTGTTGCACACACACCTAGGAAGGGTAAATAACAGGCAAGTAGCATATACGAGTCAGCGTGATTTAATTGTTAAAAATATAATTTGAGGGATTTCTTTGACAGGTGTTTTAGAAGTAAAAGGCAGCCACAGTTTATCTTCTACTGTTGTTTAGTTGTTTGTATAGTAAAGTGGTTTGTTAGTTGTAGAGTGTTGTACAATAACTACTGGTACGCTTAATCTGTGATAAATGCCTCAGGGATTTTGTAGCACAATGCCACTGAATTTACTAATACATACCGACTCTCAGATGTATTGTTTAATGAGATATGGTAGTGGACATGGTTTCTGCTCAAAGTTATAACTGTCACAATACTTGAACAATGTCCACGCTGAAAACCAATCATATTTTGATCAACTGAATCATGCTACCGGCAGTTAAAAAAACCAATAAAAAAAACAAAACAATGATCAATAATTATCCAACACAAATTGATAACCAACCACCCATGGGAAAAATTACTGGTTAAGGTATAAATAGGATACCACCACAATCAAAAATTATTTCAGTTTAATCTTTCCTGAAGTTTATATTCAATCAGATAAAATGAATAGTGTTGGAAGTAAATGAAAGCGTTCTGCTTATGATGCAGCATTCAAACTTAAAGTTATTGAATATGCAGAAGCAAATAACAACTGTGCTGAAGCATGTGAATTTTGTGTGAACGAGAAGCAATTACGGGAATGGCGGAAAAGCAAAGCAGCATTGGAAGAAATGCCAAAAACCAAGAAGGCTCGTTGGACTGGGATCGCCTCACTCCCTGAATTGGAGAAAGAACTCGATGATTTTGTAAGTGAACGTTGACAAAATGGATACATTGTCACACAAACTGCAATTCGTCTGCGTGCTATGCAGATGGCAAAAGATGACAAATACAAGATGGCAGATTCCAAATTTGTTACATCAATTGGTTGGTATTCTTGTTTTATGAACCGGCATGGCTTCAGCCTCAGGCAGCTAACAAAGATAGCTCAAAAGCTACCAAAAGACTTGGAAGAAAAAACTGAATCATTTCAGCAGTTCATCATTAAACGCAGAATGGATTGCTCATTCGAACTATCACAAATCAGAAATATGGATGAGACGCCTATGACGTTTGACTTACCAAGCAATAAAACAGTCAATGCTGTTGGTGAGAAAAGTATTCTGATAAAAACGACCGGCCATGAAAAAACACATTTCATGGTTGTTTTGGCCTGTTTAGCTGATGGATCAAAGCTGCCTCCTGTCATAATTTTTAAAAGGAAGACGCTGCCAAAAAGCATGAAATTTTCTGCTGGTGTCATCGTTCGTGCACATGAAAAGGGATGGATGGACGAAAGTGGAACGATTGACTGGTTGGGGAAAGTCTGGAACAAGAGACCAGGTGCACTTCTTCAGAAATCTTCAATGATTGTCTGGAACATGTTTCAAGCACACAAGACAGATGAAGTCAAAAAGGCCGCAAAGAAAATGAAAACGACATTGGCTGTGATACCAGGAGGTTTAACATCAGTGTTACAACCTCTTGATGTCTGCCTTTACAAGCCGTTTAAGGACAGGGTACGAAAGATGTGGTCCGAATGGGTTTGTTTAGGCGCAGTGAAGATGACAAAAGGTGGGAATTTCACGAGGCAGGACATCGACTTGGTCGCCAAGTGGGTCAAAGACGCATGGGACTCAATTCCATCGGACATGATTGCCAAATCATTTAGAAAGTGCTGTATCAGCAATGCCATGGATCGAACTGAGGATGATGCCATATCTGAATCAGACAATGATGAGGAGAATGAGAAGCAGAACGACACACTATCGGATGACACTGATGACAATGACGACGTATACGATGACTGCATGCCCATAACAGAAGCCGAGTTTTATGAACTGTTTGGCAATTCTGATACCGAGCCAGATTTTGAAGGATTCTGAATGTGATAAAACTTTTATAATTCAGGATTTTAGTATGAGGACATTATTATTTCAATTATTATTTAACACTGAAGATAAATTGTTTTTATTTCAACATATAAATTAGATTTCTTACTTTCATTTTCGTTAAGTTTGAAGATAATATTTATTTTAGTAATGTGATTTACCTAAATAAATGTACCAGTATTTAGAACTCACTTTGTGCATTTTGTGATGTAGTCGTGAACTTATGGGTTGGCTTATGCGCGGGTCATGCAATTTTTCCTATTTTTACCTAGTCAAGTTGGGGGGTCGGCTTATAAACGAACAGGCTTATACGCGAGTATATACAGTAATCGTGTCAAGAGCAGCAGTAAAGTCAAACCAGTTATACACGAACGGGCTTATACGCAAGTATATACAGTAATCGTGTCATGAGCAGCAGTAAAGTCAAACCAGTTAACTGTAATTTTAATTTCGGGGGCCTCAGGCTGTCTAGTGGTCTAAAAGAGCTCATCTTTACATATCAGTTCTTCGCAAGGTTTTCCTGGGTTCTTCTTCCACCAGAACTAGTGACCTTTCCTTGCTTCAAAGAGGCAAAATAAACAAGATCTCCCTCTTCGCACCAGCTCAGTTCATTGCAGGTACCACTTCAAAGCCCATTATGAGGGTCTGTAAATGCCCCTAAGACATAGGGTCTGATGAAAAATGAGGTTTCACAACATTTGACTGATTGCCCATGGAAGCCTGTTTGTAGCAATGAAGTAGTAATCATGTGGCCCTGTCTGCATTTCAGTACTGTATCACCAGAAGGTATGTTGTACATGTATCTACACCACTCCCTTGATAACTCGCACCCAGATAACTCACAAACCCGCTTATAATGCATGGTCAGGCATGGATCCCATTTTTTAAACCAGCAAATACTAAAAATCTGATAACTATTTGTTGAACTTGAAGAAAATCACGATCAAAACTTTAACGGAAACTTTTGATACTTCGCTCGTTTTAGCATCGAAAATAGTAGATTAGATCTGGAATTTTAATCAACAATATGAAATATTGACTTTTAATAAAAGTCATATAATTTGTTATATTTTCTTTTCAAACGACATTCTTAGTAAACTGCAATGAACAATATTCAAGGACATTTCAATCAATGAAAATGTCATGCCAAGTGGAGGCAGTACTTTCATAAATAAATACCAATTAAATAATTTTTTATCAATTGAAATTTGTGTTCTAGTTCTATCTTTCACTTCCTTTTAAGTGTAATCATCATAAATGCAATGTGTCCTCTTGTAATTGAACATAAAATGTGCCAATCTACTGTAACAGCTATGTCTGCAAGCATTTTGCTGAGAACCTAATTAAGTGCCCACTGTGTTTTGATATCAGACTAGCGGAAGCATTTGTTGTATTGTTGCACTAAATAAAAAGCGGGCCTCCGTTTCTATTATCACGGTAATTATGGCTTTTGAATCAAATAAAGCTGGTGGAATAAAAAAAAGTAAAAAGGCATACAAATCCTACATGCTTAAGAACCAGCGGCACCGGTCGTATGTCGGGTAGCTCATTTCAGTTGATTAATCCAACACTGTTATGAATTTTATTGTGGACATATCTAATTAAACTACCTTAAATTAACCTACTCATAAATGTGATTAAAGATAGGAAGGCAACCAAGCGAAATGAGTACTTCATAAAATAATGAGCTTTGTTTCACAGATACGGACCATTGTGGGAAAAACGAGTTTCAGAGAATTCCTGAATTTACACATAGAGATATCCTCAAGGATGATAAGAAGTTTCACTATTACTTTTGCAATGAAATTGCAGCATCAATATTTTACTAATTGAAAAATACAAAAATTGAGTTTCAATGTAGATGACTGTCGCACGAAATAAATGTTGCGTGTTTTTGATAAAAAGGAATCTTGTTTGGTAGTGTATCAACAGTTAGTCTGGTTCCCTGCTTCGAAGACTCCTAGTTTCGTAAAACTCTATTACACATCATTCCAGGAACCAGTCTAATCAACAAAATAAAAAGCCGTGATGTAATATGCGAATGTTTTTGCGTATCATGTTTGGTTGTTGAAAACAGTTGCAATCATGTTATTATCTTTCAGATGTTGGACATTCTGAAAAAAAATGTGATATATAGATAATAACGAACAACTTCATCAGAAAAAGCACTTTATTGACAATTTTTCTCGATTCGATTATAAAATGAGGATTCAGTCATTAAACATCCCAGTTCCCCCACCCTGCAGTTTTCTGGATGTCTAGCGGGTGTTTTGGAGGTCCCTCGGTAACTCGCACCCTCGCTTATAGTGTGGTCTGTGTTTTTGGACCCCAAAGTGCGCGAGTTATTGAGGGAGAAGTGTATGTACTACTCTTACCTTTCAAAGTGCTAGGTACTGTATCACCTTAAGGAATGTTGTATCTATGTACTACTCTCACCTTTCAAAGTGCTAGGTACTGTATCACCTTAAGGAATGTTGTATCTATGTACTACTCTTACCTTTCAAAGTGCTAGGTACTGTATCACCTTAAGGAATGTTGTATCTATGTACTACTCTTACCTTTCAAAGTGCTAGGTACTGTATTACCATAAGGAATGTTGTATCTATGTACTACTCTTACCTTTCAAAGTGCTTGGTATTGTGTCACCATAAGGAATGTTGTATCTATATACTACTCGAGCTGACAGTTCTAATAATGATGGAAATTTCTTTCTACAGGGATTTAGTCTTTCTGTATATTGGAAAATGGTTTCTTCTGTTACCAATGGATTTCCTATAACTGAAAGAATAAAGGGACAAAATACATTTAATTTTACTTTTGTCACTGCACATATCTGAGTCCAAATATATTTGAACAGAATTTAGGAAGAAAATAAAAGGCCCAAATTTCAAGAAATCTTGCAAAAAACATTATACAATGAATATAGAACTATATGAGATTCCAAGGTAACTAATTCAAATAACTCGTATTATTTCAAAGTGTGTACCAGTAAAACTATTTGTTATTTTAAGTGATGGATGGACAATAACATGTAAATTGTAACTCTGTTACAGTAGCATTTAAAAAGATTTGGCTGTTCTTAGAATGGCTGGGGCTATCTCTAAAGCCACTATGAAATCTCTTGATGTGTGAATTTAAAATGATATTGAGGGAAAGTGTGGTACATACTGCACTCCTTTAATTTCCTGAGAGACAGATTCAAGCTGAAAGCAAGAGAATGAAATTTAATTCCTTATACTTACCTGATACCACAGCTATGTTTGGAATGAAAGTAATCATGGCAGGCAGATATGACAACTGATTGTCGTTCAGGTACAGCCCTTGCAAGTGATGCAGCTGCCCTATCTGAGAAGGAAGCCATCTAAGTCTGCAAAAAAAGGTTACGCAATCAATCTAAGCAGGACAATTAGTTCAAATTTAGAGGATTCTATCTCAACTAACATAAAATAAAAATGTTTGGCTGTTCAGCTTATTATAAGGAATTGATTATATGCAAGAGCAAAGTTGAAAGACTTTCCACCTGGTTGTTGTGTGTGTGTGGGTGTGATTTAGATTTTAACATAGCTTTAACAATTTTTTTAGTCATATCGGTACGATGTCTGCAGTGTGACAGTTTATAGTGATGTCTGGTGCTGGGGCAACATGCCGCAGACATATAGCATGATGTCCCACCAAGTCACATTATCCTGATACCAGTCTGACCAGTCCTAACATTAATCTCTTAATGCTGAGTACCAAGCAAGGTAGCTGTTAGTACCATTTTTTAAAGTCTTTGGTATGACTCGGCCGGGGTTCGAACCCACGACCTCCCGCATCCGAGATGGATGCTCTAACCACTAGGCCACTGGAGCGGTCTCCTGGTTGTTGTGAAAGCAAAACCTATGCCAGGGAAGGTACCTTCAATAAAATTTTGATAGAGGATGTCCTAAAACACATTTCTGCCAAGTTTGATTCCAACTGTCTTGGCCATTCTGGATAAGTGAAAAAGTCTCTTAAAGGGACTGATAATCTACTGGCTGAAATGAATTTCCTGGAATTCAAGATAAGACAATTTCTTCCATTAACTGCCTGCTTATGAAGACTTATGAAGTCAAATCTAGGTTTATACCCATTTGCTATGGAAGCCTCACCATTGCTTGGAAAGCCCATCCGGACACAAATTTGCTATGGAAGCCTCACCATTGCTTGGAAAGCCCATCCGGACACAAATTTGCTATGGAAGCCTCACCATTGCTTGGAAAGCCCATCCGGACACAAATTTGCTATGGAAGCCTCACCACTGCTTGGAAAGCCCATCCGGACACAAATTTGCTATGGAAGCCTCACCATTGCTTGGAAAGCCCATTCGGACACAAATTTGCTATGGAAGCCTCACCATTGCTTGGAAAGCCCATCCGGACACAAATTTGCTATGGAAGCCTCACCATTGCTTGGAAAGCCCACCCAGACACAAATTTGCTAGATAAAGTCCTAAAAAACCTTTCTGCCATATCTTCAAATTGGCTACTCGGCCATCTAAGAGAAGTTGAAAATAGGTTTTCCATTAGTCATTAAATCGTGCAACCAAAACTTTCAAATGAGTGAATAGCGAAAGTCACATCTGATTGGAAGCTGGATCTGATGGAACAGCTAAATGTAGCCAAGAAATTCCAAATTGTGACAGGAGCTAGGGTCAAGTTATTACCTTTATATTTACAAGGTGGCAAACAGGATTTGATCTGGAAATATTCTGTAAATATTGCTGAATGGACACTTCAACAGACTCGAAAATAACTTGTATCTAAAATGCACACTGTAGTGTTGTGGATAAATCTGTCCACAGAATGTGATACCAGACCCAAACCATCCATCAGTATCAGCAGAGGTTTTGGGGCTGATTTATTGGACTAGTTTTCCACCTGGCTGCTGTGGAAGCCACATTAATGACTATGAAGCCATCCCAGACACAATTTCAACACAGGATGTTCTAAAGAATATTTCTGCCATGTTTGATTCAAATGGCTGAGATGTTCCAATAAGATGCCAAAAACCAATTATTGTAGTAAAGTATGTTTTTACAACATCATTTAAGCCATGGGATGGAGGTTGAGATGACATTCCCTATAGTACAACTCACATAGTTCATGTATGTTCTCTAAGCAACTTTTTGCAGCTATAGATTTGGAGAATTTAATTAAACATAACTTTAAATGGCATTTAATCACTTTATTTTTGTGTCTTGTCCATCAATATTCCATTGAAGATTATTGTATAAATTCCTCGAAAAATGCTTAACTGCAAATTCAATGATAATGTACTTCAACATTATTAGGCACAATCAGCAAGCAGGGTGATCCTGTTTATATCCGTTTTTGTTGTGGGCTATGATGTGAGAGGGAATGCACCTGCAGTTGGGAAGATAAACAGAGACATGACAATGTCATCATTTATAAACAACGCCTGGGAAAACACCAACAGGAAAAAAAAAGGCACACAAGTCCAATAAATTGGACACAATTATGTTACTTCATATATATCTTCTGTACAGTATGTCATGCCTTTTAATTTCAATTCGTACATAATACCTACTTTTTCCATACAAATATATGCTTTCATACACGTAAAAGAAACATGGCTGTCAATTCAGATTTATTTTAGTTAAATTTTACATCACGCTAAATTATCATTTTGAAGAAATGTCATATGTACAAGATAAGAATAAAACTTACTGTATGTTACTTCTCTATCCAGTTCATAGCTGAACATCCATACAGGAGATGAATGAAAATGCGCATGACTTTTTGTTCATGCTATCATACTTGATTCCCCCTGTGTTAGTAATAGTTCAAAGCAATATAAACTTTCTTGACCCAATGTAATGCCGAACTGCCATTGTACAAGTCCACAGCAATCAATCATTTTTGTCTGGAAATTTTGTTATGACAATTAATGTGTAGATCACTCAAAACTCATGACTGAATAAACTTTGTTATAATTATATTATGATTAAATTTTTAAAAAAAATTTTTTAATTTTATATTTGTAAATGCGCTTACGTGACCCGTGTGACTTTTACTATAGCTTTGACCTAAGGGACCTTTCAAACCAAAGGATTCAGTCTGATCTGGCAGGAACAATATCAACAGCACAACAGTGTACCTCCCAGATCATTTAGCAACTTCTGAACAACTTGGGTTACTCAACTTCCATTGGTTTTACTGAGTTCAAAAAAATTTCTCCAAACCACATCCACATGATCTCTAGCTGCTTTTCCATGTTGAACACTGGAGATTGGGCCAACTCGGGTAAGAGTATGAAACTTCCTTCTCCTCCTATTGCCTGTTCTCTTAATAGTGTATGACCATATAACATATTTCAGAATTTCTTCGATAATACTTACCTAGCCATAAAACAGGCACACCCTCCCAAGGAAAACTGTTTGGTCTAGGTTATATCTCTCAGGATAAGGAACCTCCTCGTTTGTCAGAATGTGCCGATGCAAATTGTATCGTATGTGGGATTAAGGCTAATGTCTACATGAAACATTAGAGACTGGTGTAAGAGGTACGATCCAATTTGGTATAAGACTACTACCAAAAGTGGGAACAGGTTTTGGTACAAAAAGGTTGCAGCAAATGTTGGGGTTAAAGATAAAAGGCATTAGAAATTAGCATTAGAAATGGGAGCAGGTACTAGGGTCGGACCTGAGTGAAGAAACTGGCAAAAGAAGTGGGATTGGTAACCCAAGGTGGGGCCTAAAAAAGACCGATAAATGCCAGAAGGGGAAGCTATCTGAATGCATAAAAGAGGTGATGAATATTTAAATTAGGAATGATGAATGCTGGTGTCATATCAAGGTTACAAGTTAGTATCAAAGTATGACAATGAAAAGCACACCATCAATACACTTTTGAATTGAAAGCAGCAGTGCAGTTTCATTTATGGAATTTGGAACCAATCCTGATTTCTCGATTTAAGTATATAGCAAATGTATCTTTTAGCTCGGAAGGGCTTGACATTTAAGTTGATATACTCCTAAAGGGTTCTGATCAATATAGGATGTTCTAAAGTAAATTTCTGTCTGTGATCATAATTAACTCAGTTGTTCTACAGAAAACGCCAAGGGCCAATGCACATGCATGGAAAACTGATGCAGGGCCTTGCCACATACACAACTGTGTTTGTTTTGAAAGGGGTAGGGGTGCTTATGCATGGATCAAGAAAAATGCTAAGTCAACATAATATTAACTGCATTTATGCACATACAATATTTAATTGTTATATAATGAAAAGTGCACTCAAGCTAATCAAATTACTGCATTATAATAATAAAAATATCAGACTGAATATTTGAGTTTTATTAAATTCATTCTCTTCATGCATTTGCATCGTCCAATTTTAAGGTCATCAACAACAAAAAATGGAACACCTTGTTTCCATAAATAAACTGATCAGTATTCACTATTAATCTAACTCAGATTTGGGTAAGTGGAAATTTCTGTTGAAATTCACTCTGAAAAAATCAATACTTCCATCCATTTCTGTCCTTCAATCCCCCATCAAGAAACTAACATTTTAGATAACTCAAGCAAGGATTCATGTTTTTATCTGGTAAAGTCTGGATTATGTAAATGGAATCTTCAAAAGATCAATTCAATGGAATATTCAATATATTTATGTCAAACTTGCATAACTGAGATAATGAACTAAGTGGACTCCACTACACTAGCTAATTTGCCTCCATAGCAATAGCAATATGTTAATTATCGTCTAGACTCACTTACAAGACGAGTTCAACTGCAAACTGCACACCCCCAGATCTGACATAGCATAATGTGCTGGCAGATCTGGGTCTGTGTAGTTTGTTAGGAGTAATCAGTAGAACAAATGACATAGACCCTGATCTGCAGGCACAATATGCTATGGCAGATCTGGATTTTTGTAGTTTGCAGTTTGACTCCATTTGTAAGTAGGTACAGTCTTCAACTTCAGGGTCATCTTCCTTCAGTGGCTATGTCCTGGGATATGTCATACCATAGGGCAAAAACTATGCCATCACATCAGTATACATTACTGAAAATCTTCTGCACCTTGTGAAAAGTGGTTCTGGGACATTCTGGACCACTTGTCCACTAATATTATGGCCTGGCATAGCTGAACAGGAGGGGCAGGAAAGAAGGCTGGCTTGGTTGGTTAGCCTGCTGCACCTGTGTGCATTAAAACCAGCATTACAGGTGCGTGCTGTTGGGTTGGTTTAATTCCTGGAAGGTTGTTGTAATGAAGCTGTACCCCTGGTCCCCATTTGCCACTAACTATACTGAAGCCCAGCAACAAGTGGGCTCCACAACTGTCCATTCTGGCATCTGTACATATCATTTCTAGTTGGGGTTTCTCCAGAGCAATTCCAGTCATGTGCCAACTATGGTTGCATTGCTACACAGGAATGATCATACCTTGTTTGTGACACTGATCTTCTGGTTGAGCGAACTGGAAAATATACACCACTGAACCAGCAAAGTCACTTGCAACAGGTGCATATAAAGGTGGCCCAGCTGGATCAGATTTGCGGCTGCATTAAGTGACCAGAGGAGTTGCAAGAACTATCTACCTGCATCCATATCTTGCTGGAAAGGGACTGTAGAAATTTAACAACTGAGATTGGTTATAAACTCCATACTAAGGTTGTTAAAACGCGAAGGTCAGGTTTTTCCCAGTTCACTAGAAAACTCAGATTCAAAAGGGATTGCAGATTGTTTCTGCCCTTGATAAGAATAGTACTAACCATTTATTTCTTCGAGGAGATCATCAAGATATGCCAGAGGATGTCAACTGGGTCAGGAAGCAATCCACAATTTTGGTGAGGGGGTGACATTTAGACCAATGGGAAGGACTTGAAATTGGTAAACTTTGTTATGGCAAGCATACTAAAGAAACTTATGTGACACTGGGTGAGTAGGGACATGAAAAAGGCATCTGTGAAACCAAGAATAATATCATACTGGTCTCTTCAGATGACGAGTTGGATAGACCTTGCTGTTTCCATCTGAACATCACCTGAAGAACAGAAGGGGGACTCAGATCCATGATCAGCTTCAAGGAACAGCCATGAAAAGAACCCCCAAGATGGGTGCTTTCATACAGTGCCAACTGCCAGTGTTAATGAGGAACTGTATTTGCTGCTGAAGAATATGGTCCTTCTCCTGATCTTATGTCATATCCAATAAAAGGGAAGAGGAGGAAAATGAGAATGGGGTTTGATAATAAATTGTGGCTGGTACCTGGCTTTCCGATAAGAAGAATTTAGCATTCCCCAGGTCACAGATACATTTGGACAGCCAAGCATTAATCTCCTTGAGTTCTGCTGACTGGAGAAGAAGATGGAAAGAAAACAAGTCTTCCTTATCATCGATGTCGACTGGCGTGTTGACTTTACATTCATGCATAGTGGTAAAGGTTGGGTGACATTTTAAAACCATCAACACCCAGTATATCTTCGACAGCAGCCTTAAAACTAAACTCCATATTTTCCATAGTCAGATTGGAGAAGGGCTGTTGCTCAGAATTAGCTTAACCTTAGTCCTTGTCTACTTCCATTTCAGGAGAAACCATGACCAAACCACTGCTAAAACCCTGTCAGTAAGCAGCAAAAAACAGAAAAAGCTGGCTCTGCCAGGCAATTTTGTTGCACCTGGGTAGATGGGTGGTTAGCCAGAGAATGGATGCCTTGGTTGTCAGATAAGTGGATGGCAAGATTTGTCAGCTTCGGTGCCAGACAGGTTTTCTGCTACCATCCCTGTCTTGATCTGCATATATTATCATCAGCTTGGCTGTATGGACAAATCTTTCACAAAGATTCCCATTGTTATATATAGAAGAAGCCATATGCCTGGCTAACGGTCAGATTTATCCACAGCTTCCATGCTTTTTTAAAGAAAAATTTCCAGGTCTTTTCCAGTTTTATTTCAGGAATGCAATTCAATTTTTCAAGGCTCACAGATGACCATTACTGAATAACAGAAAAGAATATCTTAGCTTGGAATATGTGCCATTTATCCAGCCAACAGATGTTGTTATTTCAAGAATACCTTCTGAATCAGACATATGACCATGTACTAAACCACAAAATGTATCACAAGAAATAAGTTTGACAAATGAAACTGCATATAAATTTGCATGTTAAGTCATTTCAATTAACAAAGTGAAAATGTTAACTTTGCTTTGCTGATCTGCATTATGCTGGTATTAGGAAACAATAACAGAATGAACTGAAATTAGTTTTGTTTTCCTTTCAAACTTTTAATTCTAAAGAAATCAGAATAATCAGTTGTAAATCACAACACCAATGTCTCAAGTAAATTATCTATTAACTGACATTGTATTTAATTATGGAAAATTAATGTTATTAATACAGTGGTCCCCCTCTTAAGTGGGTGGCCATTGGTTGGGGGGGGGTCATTCACGAAGGGGCCAATTGTAACAACAATTTCAAAACCATATACAAGTATATGGCACATGTACAACTTGAAATCTATAAGCATGACATACAAAGTAAACATTTCCTAAAAAACAACAAATGCAAAATATTAGAATCTTATCTTGTAAAGAAATAGCTTAAACACTGAATTAAGCTATGCCAATAAAAATAAAAACATTTTTCAAATGACCAAAACTCCCTCAAGACAATTTGTTAAAAATCCATCACTTAAAAAGGCTTAATTTCAAAAGATTGATTAAAATTTTGACAAAAGGACCTTCAAAACTAAATACTATTGCAGGTAAAAGGATTTGAATTTTCTGTAAAAATTCATTTATGTCTGCTTGTTATCTGACTAACCAATCCCCAAACCTATATTGATACTCACAGGGGCTCATATAGGTTCTTAAAATTTACCTATGATATAACACTGGGAATGACACTTCTCCCATTTGTCATGTGACCTATTTAAGAATCTACACTGATATTTCAAGCTACACATCACACAGCATAATTCTGCACCAATGTTCTACTCAGAGATTTGACATTTAGACTACAGTAGTCCCCCTCTTGAATGGCCCCCCTGACCAGCGGCAACCCACTCCTTACGGCCAGAATCCGTCGGCACCGACGAGTTTGTGTTCAAAAGTACCCCTCATGAAAGACCACCCCGCTAACGCAACCAGCAGCTAGCATATTAGTGCAAATATATTAAATTTACCCCTCACAAGCGGCCGCATTTCATTTTGTAATGTATATCCAGAACCGGTATTTTATTCATAACATGTGTTAAGTAATCTGATTTCTGTTTCCCATTGTCAGGTTTTCATTGCTGACAGAAGTGTTGACTAAAGTACATGTACCACCAAGGTTAATATTACATCATTTGCCCCTCACGAAAAGCCACATTTATCCCATAAAGCCAAGTAAGACTCAAATTTTATTCCATACAAAAAGGTAAGTACACGTAATCCGATTAGCCTTACTGCTGTG